>CM068373.1:232761082-233056915 GCA_034769895.1 Magicicada septendecula
TGTGACGGAGCTGGTTTCCTGTCGCCGTCAAGACGGTAAAAGGCGAACGAATATGACCTGGGCGGCTTACAAGCGACTTGTTAATTGAGTTACTTGGGAGGCTGAGGACGAATAACAATGATTTGTTGGAGGATTGTTTTAAGTCAGTCGTCATTTACGCCTGTCTGCATACTTTCCGTTGCATTGCCATTAACAACAAAAGTGTTGTGCCAACCGGACGCAAGTACCAAACGTCTATGTGAAAACACTGTGCGATTTTATTGCATCGCAATTTATCGTCAACCTGACACCACGTTCGTGCGGTTAACCCATGTTTTTTTTTTCACAAATCAAGCGACACATGAATTAAGTAAAACAGTTTACTTGATGACCACGCGCCCGGGAGCTCAGTGGTCGGACATCCCCTCTTTTTGCTCATGTAAAGGCAGACAGAGAACAAAGATATTTCTTCTTCTTCTTCTTCTTCTTCTTCTTCTTCTTCTTCTTCTTCTTCTTCTTCTTCTTCTTCTTCTTCTTCTTAAAGCCGCTACTGCGCGCTGTCTTCAGTCAGCTTGGTGTTGCCAATCGCCATCCTCTAACCCTCGTTTCTGCACAGAGGCACCCACTTCGTGCTTCCGCAGTCTCTTCGGGTTGCTTGTCCCAGGAAGGATTAATTCTGTCATTCTATTTTTGGCACTCTTAAGAAGGCCAGACCACATCAGTCTCTTGTCCTCTGTACACGGCATTACATCTGTTTTCAATTTCACCCATCTTCTAACTTTTTAATTTCTCGCTATATCTCTTCTATTTGTCGACCTTACCTTCAACAGTAATTCTTCTCCGTTGCAGCAATCTTTATTCATCACCCAGACTACTGTAGCGTACGTCATGATTCTTTGCATTACGCTTTCGAGTATCACTTTTATTGTAGACTTATTCTTTACTATCATTTTATTCCATAAATTTGGTTGTAATTGTTTGATACACATTCTTATCTGACCAAGGCTGTTATTTTTTTCTACCTTTTTTATCCTCATAAACTGTGTGGATTAGACATCATTGCCTGTCCGATAGTCATTACACTGCAGGTAGTCTAAGAATCCTTTCACGGCTCATTCTATTTACACGTTCCTTCAATGCCTATATGTATAATTCGATATTATTAAGATTGGCTTCTGTAGTCAAATTTTGCCGAATACGGAAAGTCTACGCGCAGATTTTGCTAAAGGAAACTCCTTGTGTGAAATATCAACGACATTCCTAATATTCTACATAAAAAGCCTCTAAGCTGCTTTACTGAGGTGAAATAATGGGCCACGTTTACAACTGAACGGTAAGGACGTAGTTTTATTGTTGGAAAGCTTCTATGGTTGCACAGTTCTTCCTATGTTACTTAACTCTTTCTCTGTTTTCAATATAGTTAACTCTTAACAGTTTTCAATATAGTTTATTGTAATCGTTTAAACTTACTCATTTATTTTATTCAACAGTTATTAAAAAATAGACAGTTTTGTGTATTTTTCTCAATTTGTGTACCATATCCGGTTTCTGAGCTCTGTTATTCCTTACGACTTTGATGCTGACACAAATATTAAGTTGGCAAAACTGCAGTTAGTTTGCGGCATCAGTGGAAAAAAAATTGAAAAGAAGAGAACTGCGTTTGACGTACTACAAAGTAGTGGCTGTACAGACTCGTCTGCGTGGTTGGAATCCTGGGTCACGACAAGAAAGACGCCGTCAGACGACAGAAACAAGGTGCGTTAAGGGAGCTAATACGAGACTGATTTCACTTCTTTATTGCCAGACACATTGTCTTAAGAAGGACGTCAATTATCGCACTTAACAAAATTTAAATTTATTTCATGGCGGCATAATTTATTTAAATTAGGTGTTGTGGATCAAATATCAAACTCATCATGAGTTGAACTAACTTGTTCGATGTAAAACATTTTTGGTGTGACTCAGACAGCAATTTGCTCATATAACCTGAACCACATTGCGAATCAGTCTAAACGGTATTGAATCTGCCTGGTCTCTGCAAGGGAAGTCACATAATACTTAATGTCATTGTTCCGTCATTTTGCTTAAACTACAGTGAGGAACAGTACTCACTTCTGTCACAATAAACAGATATAGCCTATACAGCCTATTGTCGTGTCAACCATAACACACTATTCTTTCAGTAGCTCCGATGTACGTGTGTTGAGTCAACGACAAAACATTTGCGTCTCCCTACGAATGTCTGTAAATCATTAACATATCTGTAAGCTGAGAAATTGTGCCTTAAGCGGAGAATTCATAAACTTCTACTACTTAATCTAGTCAAGAATACATACTGCACTATGCACATACCATTACCATGCGACTAATCTAATTCAATATCCCTCTGAATAATCGACTAACGAGAAATGACTGTCCCTGAAGAAAGCTATTACTACTTTGATAACAGTGACAGACAAATGGGGTGGTGACGGTGGCGGTGGCGGTACGCTCTGAGCCGCTTCAATTTAGTGTCCTCGACGTGTAAATTCCAACACAGTTTCACTAGAATACATTTTTATACTGTTACGACGGTCTACTCCATCGTCGTAGGTACAGTGGAAACAAAATAAGTACAAGACACCAATTAAGTCACTAATCACCAGCTTTAATTTTCACAGTTAACAGTTCGTAATTAACAACACAGTCTCTTATAACAAATCAAATAAAAATTGTTCACACGCAAATAAATGTCAACTAATATTAAAACACAATTGTATTACAATATACCGTCCGATTATAAAACACAACACTTAACTAATAACCACTTGGACGCGCACAGTAATGTCGCCCGATAATAACTCTCGAACCGAACTGTAAATATTTCGCTGCTATATACTGACTTAAGGCCGCTGCCGCCATGTATTTATCGCCGCCGAAAATCTAGACGATTCCTAATTGCGTCTTAGCGTCCGTATGAACTACGTAATTAACTGCGGCGTTGACACAGTCCGCACGGCTGGCGGCATCGAGAAGGCTCTCGCAAATGCGTCTACAAGCACGTACGCCACACACAGTAGAGCGAGATTCTTCTGGCACATTCGACAAACACGTAGATTGTTCTTTGATGTCGTAACAATACCCTATAACTGAAAAATTTGTGTGCTTTTAACCAAGAGAATGGGTTATAAGGAACAATCCGATTCACCTTTCACGTCACACAATCAGAAACGTCGGGAATATCGAAAATGATTCCAAATTGATATAATGTCATACAATCAAAATGACCGATGTAACTCTTGATGTATTTAATCTATAATCAGTTCAACCTTATATACGGTTAGAAAAGATATGTATTGTAAAAAAATATGGTATTGTATATGAATGTTTAGAATTTGTTTAGTATATATTTAGTATGTTCAGTATTATGGTAATGTATATGATTAGGAAACCTCAACCTTGTATATGGTGACTCTGATAACGATCAATGGGTGCAAGAAGTAAGAAGATTTCTGGACATCTAATGCCACCGCGAAAGGAGCAGTTACACCAACGAACAACGTTACGTTAACAACAATGTTACGGACAACGAAGAAAGTTCTTCAGTTTATTATCAAATGAGATTTCATTGAATCTGTCTCCAACCTATGTCTCATCGTACAGTGTTTTGACTTTAACAATTTGCGTATCTGCGGCCTTACATGAAAAAAGTTTCATCAAAACTTAAAGCAATAAAAAAATCTTAGATCAACGATGAGTGAGAAATGGCAGGAAATCTTGGTCATTTGTCTGTAGAAAGGAACTGTTACTTAATTGTACAAGAACAAAGCTTTGATTGTTCTCGTTTCACACATATTTTTTCTGGTTCGTTGAAAGTGATAAATAATGACTAAAATATTTATACACGTGATACCAAATAACTATAAATATTGACTTATATCAAAAGAACCATAG
The DNA here is from genome assembly GCA_034769895.1 of Magicicada septendecula. Classification (NCBI taxonomy): domain Eukaryota; kingdom Metazoa; phylum Arthropoda; class Insecta; order Hemiptera; family Cicadidae; genus Magicicada; species Magicicada septendecula. The sequence continues at coordinate 232,764,995 of CM068373.1, forward strand.
ATAGCAGTCTCGCCCCGACATTCTCAAAGATTCGCCTTAGGGCCTTTGTTAGCCTCTGTCCACCGCTGATGTATAATATCATACATTCGTTTATATATGTTGACTACGAATTAAGGCAAATTGCAGTTAAAAAATAGACGACACAAAGAAATGAGTGTCTTGATGCGACGCGTAGCCTAGGCGCCTAGAGACTCGTCGAAAGCGATGAAACAAGCAAGCAAATAAGCAAGTAAGCAAATAACTATTAAAATTCAAAAAAGTTTTTTTAAAGAGATACCACTATTTATATGAGTTTTGGTAGATACTGGTTAATTGCGTATACTATGGGAAAACTACTTGGTAAGAGTACAACAAATTATTAATTTTAGAAGGTATAGCATAAAGGTGATTTAGATAAAGGTGCAGACGTTTTATGAAATTATCTACCAAACCTGTTTTAATTTTTATTTGTTGATATCAGTTGAATAGGGTGCGTATATTGCATATAGGAATCATTTTCAGATCGATTTTAAAATTGATTAGTTGACTAGTGACTGTCCTGAAAAATCGAAATCTGTATTAGTGTACTCGTAACAACTGTAATAATAATCTCATGAAAGCAATTTTCGCCGCAGAAAGAAGTTTAATAGATTAAATTTAGACATACAGTTACACTTGAATTAGTTTAAAATTTTATGTAAATTTATTTGGTATTGAGATGTAGAATTAGTTTCTTCTCTTTAGGGCTAAACCATTCGTCTAGTATACAGAATTCTGTCAGTAACCAATTCTTCACATACACGATGCAATCCTGATCAAGTTCAAGAGCTTACGGCGGAAGTGCATCCTGTTGCAGTACATCCACCTACATCCCACACACACAGATACGTGCGTACACATAGACGTGTGATGGCAACGCGTATGGAATATCACCGTTTGCCATAAGAAAACCAAAATTAGCTAAAAGTAGAGAAGCATAGAAAGCTGGCACAAAACCAATAAGAAGGTCGGACAACACACAGACACAGGCACACAGACAGACAGACAGACATGCGCGCGCGCACGCGCACACACACAGTTATACACAAACATATATAATTATATAGGCTAATACATCGTATGTATCTATTCATCAGTGATGTGTGAGAGAGCGAGCAAGAGAGAGAGAGAGAGAGAGAGCGAGAGAGAGAGTTTTGAATTTTGTTTTGGATGAGGATAAGGAGAGTATTTTCATTTTTTAAGTGTGTGATTTTAAGTTCATTGATGATTATGACAATTATAATGATAGACCCTATATGAATGAGTAAATAATGGTGTAGGCCTGTATATAATATAGCATGCAAAACTATTCAATTTACTAAACAACAGTTTAACGAAATGTACATTACTAAATGAAACAAACTAAATGCTAGCATATTAAAATAATATTATAATTAAAGTCAGTGTTTGTGTGTGTGTGTCTGTCTGTCTACCTATCTGTGATAGATGTGACAGATGCCATCTTTCTACAGACAGATAGATGGATAGTGAGAGAGAGAGAGAGAGAGAGAGAGAGAGAGAGAGAGAGAGAGAGAGAGAGAGAGAGAGAGAGAGAGAGAGAGTTACATACATTGTAACACGAAATTCCAACTTTTTTTGCATTTATAACAAAGAAACATCACAAAAACGCGTAATTACTCTTACAAAAATAATTTTTCTACAATAACTACATTACAAAAAATTATTTTATACAGTAGGACCTTATTAATACCATTTTGTAAAGAAAATATAATAATAATTTGCCACAATAACGAAGCCTTTTTGTAAGTGTAAGTAGGATGGGCTACGTGGTTTAGCCTTATTTTAGATTGTTCGTTAGTGCGTTTCTTAGTTTCGTATGACGCGAAATGTATGTAAGACAATAATTTATATATAGTTGCAGAAGACGTTTTTTTTCGTATCGGCATCTAAGGACCATATGCCAATTTCAATTCTTTACTCTTTGTTCTTTTCTTTTTTCCAATATTTTTCATCTTCTCACTGTGTCTCTTCTTCCTGTCTTCAGTCCACTTTGAACCTTAGTTTTTATCTCTCCTACCCTGGATTCCCTCCATTTTCAACACTTTTGCCCGAAAAACTTTGCAGGAGAAGTTTATTATTATGACAAATTATAATACATCAAACTGAAAGAAACGTTGAAGAGTTGCCACATAGAAGCATACATATAGTCCTATGTTAATTATTTATAAACATTCTCTATACATAAAGGATTTTTGTGCATACATGTATTAGTATGTAGGCTACGTGTTTGATATAAATTATTACACCTAAGCGCAACCGCGAGGGATTCAGATTGTCTTCCCGAAAGTTCCTAAATTCAGAAATTTTTCGAAACATGCATTAATATAGCAGTAAAAACTCGTGAAAAATGTACAACTATATTTTACGTAATTACAACTACATAAAAAAACGATAGTGCTAAATGAAATTATTGGACGACAGTTCAGCTGTCTCCAATTAACGTAGATTTTTTACGTTATAAAAACGGTGTGATTATCAATGGAGAGAGTGGTCGGATGCGTATATGAGTGTCGGCACGCGTCGCTGCTCAAGAGCGTGCGTGCGTGCGTCATGTGAAGATACAACGGATAATTAAAACAGAATCACTTTCACACGCACGCGTACGCACACACACACACACACGTCAATAGCAGGAACAGGAGCCAGGACCAACGGTAGTCGAGTCTCTCGGAGTGTCCAGTAGGGAAAGTATGGCTATATAAACCCGCACTTGGGCTGTGTACGATCAGTCGCACCAAGTCCTACAATCAGGACACACACACAGCGATATGAACACTAAGGTGAGTTACGTTTATTAAATTAACAAAGTCTACTTTTTGAAAACCGGATCGAAAAAGAAATCGGTTATAAAATCTTGCAATTCGTTTATATTTTTGCTCGGAACGTGATTCTGATAGGAGGAATTGGATTCGTCTGACGGCACAGAAAAACTGTTGAAATACATTTTTAAAGTTATAGAATTTTTTATGTGGAATATAATAAAAACGAAGCTTTTGTTCTAAAGAAACGTTTAACTAAAAACTACAGAAATTGTTCACAGCATTCAAAGTAGTGCGGCATAAGCTCTGTTTACAGAGGATAAAGTTGTCAAGTTTGTAATGGCGGACATTAATCAAAGCCGTGCACAGTGAATATGATGGTAATTAATAAGACGTTGTGAATTAGAATATCTAAGAACTTTCTAATAAGAATAAAACATTTTAAATTCATGTCTTTCTTTATGTACTACTAGCCGTACACAACGTTAATATAAACATAAAACAAATTAAACTTATATTTCGCCGGGTTTAAAACTCTGATAACCTGATCCTAATATGAAACACGGGTAGTCCCAATATTTTCACTTCAGTCGCTAAAACTTGTTTGAATTACATTCGAATTACGTTAATGTCGATAACGTGTCACAAGAAAACTGTCGAATTAATCTCGCTAGCACATGACATAACCTAAAAGTAAAGAAATTGACAGAATAGTTCAGTTTCGATTCTGGAGGCATTAGGCTACGCTAACGCTGAAAAAACTTAAAATTTGTAATAATTAAATCGACTATATAACCAGATTACCAGAAAAATATACAAATTTGCCAATTTTTCTATATATAATTTTTTTACCAATAATTTCAAATTTATATATATTTTTTTAAATAAATGTGCGCTAAACAGTTTAAAGAGTCAAAAATTGTTTTTTAGTAAATTTGAATCGTGTTTAGTATACTTGTACTTCTTTCAGGTGCAAAATATATTCCGATGTGTTATGTATCGTCACTTCTTGAACGTAAATTAGGAAAGATTAGATGTAATGATCATTTTGAATGTAACTAATAAAATATTATTTAAAGACATAGCTCGAGACCAAAAAATAGACTTGCAAATTTTTCTTAACAATTACATATTAAATAATACAGAAACGGACTAAATTTTTAGTGGAAAATTTTATACAAGTGTAAACTCACCAACTTTTTTATAGTTGTCAGATAAAAGAAATGAGAAGAGGTTAGTTTAGGAAAGTACAATCGATAATCTTTTATCTGCTAAATGATATTACCTGTAGGACGCTGACAATATTTATTTGTGCGACATTGTTTCTCATTACTACTGTTTTGTTTTATTTTACTAAATGCAAATTGGTTAATGAACGATAAGTGGTGAAGTAACACAACTGTAAAATTAGTTCTGTTCAAGTGTGTATAAGTGGAATGGAATTAAAATTTAAAATTCTATTTCTTAAAGATTCATCACGAGATAATTGTTTAAAGATTAAACAAATAATTTAAGCGAGTCTCACAGGAGAAACAATGCGACTTAATTGGATAATTTGCACCACATGACATCGTACTAGTTCATGAGCGAACGTATTATAATGTCTGGAATACCTATGACTTTTTTGTTGCACTTTTGTATTTGGAGATTGAGGTATTTACTTCTGATTGAGATATTTTTAAGAAAGTTGATACTGTTTTCGAAAGAAACAACTGTACAATAAAAGAAAACAATAGATTTTACAAATTTTATAACGAATGTGGAATGTTGCAGTGGGTTTATTGGTGTATTACATAATACTTAGAATAATGTACAAAGTGCTTAGTGCATCCTCAGTACACGAGATCTGCATAGAAACAGAGATTTCTTGCTGCGGCTCTTGTCTTGTTAACGATAGGCTAATCGAAAACTTTACATTGAGCTAAATCAAACTGAACGCAGCGAAACTGCAACTTAATACGTTACCCATTAAACTCGGATATCAACGGATTGTTTAAGACATAAATTGAAACGCAGTACTGTAGTTGTATCTGAAAATGCCAACTTTACAAATATCTTTAAGCGTGATAAATTATAATAAAATATACGCTTACAAACAAAATATATTCATACAATTTAAATTTTAAATAAATAAGTAAATGTGTGTGTGTGTTTAGGTGCGCGTGTTGTTGAACTCTAGTATCCGAGGCTTATTTATAGCTATATCAGAATTATCACCAAAGAAACAAGTTTCTCCTGCAGCTATAAAACTGTCTTGCCTCGCTCTCGTTTCACAGGATTGTGTGCATAATCTGAGACACAATCAACGAAAGTACTGTGAAAGTGTCACGAATATAATCGTTTTATAATATTATACTACCAGAGGAATGTTTTATTTTTGCGATTTCGTCTATGTGTGTGTGTTTGGCATGAGTCTACAAAGTACCTACAAAATTTGCACGATATATTTAGTGACGTCATTGAAAACGACGCTTTGCACGATTGAAATACTTACAATAAACACCTAAAACATTCATATTTACTGAGTATATACACTTAACCGCTGTTACTATAATACCATGTCTGCATGTAATTGGCTTTTATAATTAAATATACGTGTTCGAGTTTTGGATTCATAGTTGTAAAATTTGCAAAGGGGAGAAACAAAAACGATTGTAAGAGTAATCGGCCGGTCCAAGAAGACATCGCGTCTCCACTTCTTTGGTATTTACCACAGAACACGACAACATTGTTGGTTCACGTTACCGGCAAAGCAAAGAAATGTATACCAATAGGTTTTCCATTACTATGTTTCAATGCACTCGCGGTGCTTAGATATTCCAACTCCGTCCTACAGAAATACACGCAACCCACTAGATAGATGCAGTAAACACATTATCAACCGACCGGTCGACGCTTTCCCTTGCCACTTGATTCACAGCTAACGAGGACACCTTTGTTTACAGATAAACCATTATAATGGTCCGGCTGCATGCGAGTGCCGTTGTACATATTCATTACTTTTTCAGTCATTTTTCACGTCACCTGTAGACAAACAAACGTTCTGGACTTCTTTATCTTTCGCCTTCTCTCTCGCCATCTGTCACTTTCTTCTCTCTCGCGTACTCGCGCTTCTTCTTAAGACGTTGAGCAATCTCTTTTATATAGCCCTGACTTGACAGGGTTACGGTCGAGACATAAAGTGAGATTATTTTAGCCGTTACGTGTGTGACAACCAGTACGATTAGACGACCTTTAACTTCTCTGCTGATGATGCTAGGTACCCTTTAGAGCTGGGTGGGCCCTTCTTGACGTAGAGTCGAAACCACGACGCCTTTTTAACGCGCTACTCGGTCTCCAGATTATGTTCTTTTTTTTCGTGAATAATACACTCCTTTTTAAAAAAATCGAAACTTTTTGGACGGGGCACAGAAGGCTACCCCATGACCATGGCCAGCCCTACGTTTGTTTGTTTATTTGAAAGCAAAAATTTGTTTGTAAAGAATGTTATTAAAGACAACACGGAATGGCCAGAATTGAGGAGCTCTTGATTAAAGAGGACGTTTGAATAAACATTTTTAGACAATTCTTCAGTGAACCTTAGGGAAAGGTGTTGCTTCTCATAAAATCGATCAAGAAGCAAACATACGTATACACAAATATACTGAAAGAGAGTGCAATAGAGCTAAATGGCTAAATAGCTGCGTGTTTTACAGAAAAACAGAGAGAGAGAGAGAGAGAGAGAGAGAGAGAGAGAGAGAGAGAGGGAGAGAGAGAGGGGGGAGAGACAGAGAGAGAGAGAGAGACAGACTGACAGAGACAGACAGACAGACAGACAAACAGTAACAATAAAACTATGAACAAACGAAATACATTTTTAGTTGTGCGTTTGCCATAGATCCCAAAAGTCCGTCTGAGACGAGAATAATAAATTTATTTATAAAAACATTTGTACAAGGCACCGTGACGAGTATCAGCTAAGAAACATGAAAAGGCGAAACATTTTTATCTCGTTAAGCAAAGTTGTAATACCACAGCCTCTCGTTTCTCGGTGAGTACTTGAAAGCAAATAAGATGGCCAGTTTGTACATTACAACAACAGAATATACTTACCCGGGTAGCAAATTACTAGGTAATCGCAAGCGTCTACTTATTTATGCATCGAAGCTTTCGATTCATTAGGACAAGTAGAAACAGGTTCCCTCTTACTACGTTGAGTTGTACGATCTCCTGTTATTAAGCACATTACTTTACGTCACCAGATAAACGGTTCCGTGGTCACGATGCTGACAAGAAGAGAGCATTATTATAAGCGAATTTAATACACTGTATTTTCAAACCGCACCAGGCGTGAGTTAGTGCAATAATATGATCATAAGAAGTAAAAAATCGTTTCGGAAACTGTAACGCCCGTTGAGCAACGACATTCACTTTAACGAAATTTTAACTAACGCATTAGGGAAGATAGGAGAAACGTATCAGAACATACACAGACGCGTGTGAGTGTGCGAAGATTCATGTTTACTAAGCAACGTGCAAGTACCTTACTTGTACGTAACTACAAAATTGTCAAAAGTCGTGTCCTTGATGATACTGTACAGTGTAAACCGTGGAGGGCTGCCGATCGTTGAAGTATTCATTCCATTGTCCATCATAGCCTGATCCATTTTATTGCAACGATCCCTGCAAGGGATATTCTACGTTTCTACAAGATTTCTACATACCTTAAACCCTGTAAGTTTGCCAGCTTAACTACTGTCCGATCTTCCATTCTGTAAGCATGTTCCATCCATTCTTCTTCTGTATTGTCAATAGAAAGTGTATTAAGTCCGGCCCTTATATTGCCTTTCCAACCTCATTAGCCGATAACATTTTGCTAGCCTATAACACCGTTTCGCCGTCCCCCCCCCACCCAGTAATTGTCTTGGTTTTAGTAGGGCAGATGAAAACGGCTATTGCCATTAGTTTATTAAATTTCATTTCTGTATCGGATACAGTGTTATTGTTAGTGCCTTTTGTATCGTTACAAACATCAGCTGATAATTATTTCATTTCGTATTTTTTTTCATTATCCCGACTATTTCTAGTTTATTCATTATCATTGTAGTCATAACTTACATCACAACTTATACAATCATAATGTGTCGCCTGTTCTAAAATTGTATCCTCAACTACTAATGGGAATTTCTGTCTAAGGGCCGTAACCTTCGTCTTCGGATGAAATATTTTAAAACTAATGTCCCACACGATAGATTTAAGCGGTGTGTAGACTTCTGCATCTTCTAAAGAAATACCTGGAAAATACAGTGGACAACGAAGTATACCTTACATCTGTTTGTAGGATAATTATCGATGTACGTTTTTGGGAAGTTACAATATTTCAAATGTATGGAATAATGCATATGCATTATTGATGACCTTCCCAACTGATGAGGTAGGGTATCTTTATGGTCGGCTTGTCTCGCGGCCCGAATGAAAATCGTAATACAAAAATTTACTCTGAGACGAATTCGAATGCCACGACGCTCATTCTCAGAAGCGCGTGTTTCAGACATCTGAACTACAAATTGTAATTGTTTTGTTGATACATCCTCTTCATTCACTTTTTTAATATTATATATATATACTCAAAATTTCACTAGTGAACACTTAATAGATTTAATAAACAAACTACACAAACGCATCCTAAACACAAAAAGTAAAACACATAAAACCAACAGTACACAACCCAGTAAATACATCACACTCACATACTACAATTCCAACACACACAAAATTGCTAACACATTCAGGAAACACAATTATAAAGTAGCATACAGGACTAACAACACCATCAGGAAACACATAAATAATACTAACAAAGACACAGACACATACAGCAAAACAGGTGTTTACAAATTAAACTGCAGCGATTGTAACCAGTTCTACATCGGCCAGACGGGAAGATCTTTTTCCTAAAGATACTCTGAACATTTAAAAGCCCTCACCACAAACTACATACACTCCACGTTCGCCACACATTTACAAAATGAAAACCACGGTTACACAAACATAGAACACAACATGGAAATACTACACTACTTACCTAAAAGTAGAAAACTAAACACAGCAGAACAATATGAAATATACAGACATCACACAATACAACCAAACAACATATTAAATGACCAATTACACTATAGATAACATATACTTTTTGATACACTTGTTCAAACACACACTTTGAATCCCAGCGCCAATTCCCTCCCAACAGCAACCCCCACCACACACACCTACAACCCATAACGGTTACTTTGTACTGACACTCTGTATTTAAAATCCCACTGAGGAAGACGGACACCACGTCGAAAAGTTTGGGACATAAAACCAAAAGTAAGTGTTCACTAGTGAAAGTTTGAGTATATATATAATACAAATTGCAGTTCTGACTTCTGAAGGACTCCTCTAATTGTATCTGCTGAAAGTCGTTAATCTCATAACGAACGTGAAAACGGCAAACGAAAGTTAGCAGGATACTTTTCCAGCGGAGTAATATTATTTGCTATGACGATTACTCGTGTGTTTATTCAAGTACCGTTGCTTTCGCGACTCACGTCGAGTGGTAGAACAGGTTGCGTTTACTACAACCGGAAGCCTGTCTAGTCTGCTATTATTACGTAACTTATACTATTTATACGGGCAATTTAACGATTTGCAGCAATAGAACCGGGCCAGACCTGTCCAACTACCGACTATAACGCATTGTGACGCATAATTGCACGTTCTATGTGTACGTGAGAGAACAATTTACTTGTCGATAGTTGGCTGTGGCACATTATACCGTATGGCTGTCAAATATATGTTTAATGGCAATCTTCTAATTATTCTAACATACGGCTACTAATTTGATTACGTAATTGATGAAAAAAGACCATAATTGACGTAAGAGGTGTAAACAAATTAAAAAGGATATTCCAGATAACTAAAGGCAACATAAATAGATTAATAAAGAAGAAAATATGGCTTACGAGTTTGAAAAAAAAAGAAAAAAGAAATTAAAACAAAAGCGAGGTCGAAACGAATATGACCAAAACAAATGATTAACGCAATTGAATTGGTATGTCGCATGGGAAGAATGCAGAAAGAAAAAGGATCCAGAGACATGGAACCGGCAGCCACAAGCAAAACGGAAACGGGGATAATGAAAATTTTCCATGAGACAGATGCAGTGAAGAAGCCGATCGAACATAGTTAATTGGATTGAGAAGACTGGACAGATGTGTAGAAAGTTACAAGTGTTCTCATTAAAAGAATTGCCTATTGTCGCGTTAATGGACAGCAAAACCTAAAAAAAAAAATATTTTCAAGACACGTATATTGATAACATTAGGCAAAAGTACACATTTACAAGTAAAAACACAATGTTTTCAATTAACGTATTTTTTAATTAAAAAAGTACATTTTAATTTCAGAGTTAAGCAGTATTGTTGGAAAATGCAACAGTGTTAGAGTGACGTTAAAGGGAAAAAACTAAAGACATTAGTTATATAAGACAGGTAAAGCAAGGGTGACAGAGTGAGGCAAGGAGAAACCACTGAACAAGTTAAAACCACCACCCAACTATCAATCAAGAAACCAGAAAGAGGAACTGATCATATTTCAAAATGTTTAACAATAATAAAAAGTCACTTATGGATGGAAACACTTACGAACTGTGAGAAAGCAAGAAATAGACTTGTGAATTGACTGACGTTATTATTAAAAAGTATCTAATGCGGACAGTGTTGGTGTATAATGCACCCGTTGAATGAGGGTTATTTGCAAGGAATACTATCGAGTTTCCAACAAAACTGTGGGTCAGTTACACTTTGTGGACGTACAGGAAATTACTAGTAGGAACCTAATTATAGCTGCTTGATAAACGGAGCATTACAAATAAGAGTTAGTCCTGCTTTATTTTTTCATAAATATAGTCATACTTTTGCCTACGGTTAAGTAACGATATCCTCTTCCTTTCGTCGCTTAAGCGAACAAGCTAATCAAATTAAGAAAATCCATTAAGTATTGGAAATTACGCCACATCATGTACAAGTCTATCTCGTAAACTACTGACTAGGCAGACATTTTGGATATTATTCACGTAGGGGGAAAATAATGTTATAAGGAAATGCCTATTTTTGGCAGCTTGTTTTCATTTCTGAGATTATAGAGTACATTTTTATTCTGTTGTTAGATAACGTTATGTGATTTGACAAGATTATTTCTTGTAACGAGTTTCTAAATAAAAACTAATTTACCGGTTTTCGAAACCGAGCCTGACGCAGTAAAAGCTAAAAAATTGCAATCTTGAATTCATCCCAAACTGGCAATATCGTCGTTCATGATATTGTTTTACATTTTTAGAATATAAGTAGCTGCTCTGTGAACCCTACTTACTTATACAAAACATACATAGTCTTTTATAAACTCTAATCGCGCAGACGAGAGGATGTTGGTGATTTCCTTGCAATGAAAAAATAAGCTTTCAAAATAATTTTAATTCTTCTGGGGGGGGGAGGGGCAGTCAATTAGAAAGTGGTGACAGGAACTTGCGTTTCCGCACGCACAGGATACTGGTACCTGCTATAGACCGTTCTATGTACGCGACTCCGTGGATTAAAGAGACCTCCACTTTATAGCCTATATTGCTGAATCCAATTTTGCAATCTATTTCAAATCCTGAGTTAGTTAAATTTACTTGTCCAGCAAAACCATTTAAATTTGGTGACGAAAATATATGAAATAAATGAAAGTTACATGGATAAATTTTCAAGAAAATTTCTGTGTTTGATCAGCACTCTGTTAGGTGTAGGCGGGCGATATGGAAGGAAAGATATGTCGGTGAATTGCTGGAAAGTACACTAAAATAATCGTAAATCGATTCAGCTGACAGACGCAGAAACAACTGAAGTGTCGAGCTCAAATTATTTTTCTATGATCCGGAAACCAAGTCCTTGACTAGAAAAGAAGAAAAAAACATATGAATATAAAGTAAGAATACGTTTTTAATTTTATGCTACAAATGAAAATGCAATGTACTCTCAACTTGTCGCTACTAAGTTTCTGCTTATTTGAAAAGAGTTGCAACTTGTGCACTTTATTCTGAAGTACGGCCGCTGTAATCAGGGCACTGAATCCCAATCATCATATCCTTTAACATTTAAATTTATGTGCTAGGGTGACTTACAAAGAAAGACAATTAACTTCAAGACATGCTTCAGTATTTGTTTTACTGATGAAAACAAATAAAAAAACATCATACAAACAAAGGTCTGGGAAACGTTTTGATTTCGAGCGAAACATTTCGTCCGGTTTTCATCGCTAACGGAAAACGAGCCTATACTAAAATCCTTAAAATACCTATTTTTAGGGGAACTGATGATTTTTAAAAATATTTTTGACTTGCAAAATCTAGAAAAATATTTTCTACACCTGTATTTTAAGTAATTTCCAACACTACTGTTGTAAAAATTTCATGTTTATTGACTCGGAAACAGACTTTTTTATTTTTGTGCAAATGTACTTCGTTAAAGTCAGAACGCATACATGAAACTGTGTAACAAACATTTTTAAAAGAATTACTTCTAAGAAAAATGTATAACTTTATTCTATAAAACAGTTAAAAACAAATAAAATATTAAACATTTTTCTTTGATGTAGTGTTACTACTGGAAGTACAAAACACGTTACGTCTTATCGGTTGTCTCTAAATCTCGCACTGTATTAAAAAAAACATTTCAGAAGTACATTTTTTCGTTCGACTCTGAATAGTTTGTTAAATAAAATAAATTCATTAGGAAATCTAAGTGCTCATCGTTGACAATTAAGCAAAGATCATTATAGTTGCATCTTTATGTCGACTGTAACTTTTAATGCCTGATAGAATTATGCCTTGTTTGACACACACGTACACGTACACACTCCGATAGATATAAATATAATAACTACAAATAGAAATGAATATCAAAAATACAGCCAAGTATGAAACCTTGCTTACACATAGGTTATAAAATGAAAATGTCTTCATATTAAATGATAAGATCATTGGCATTTGTTGGACGGTTTATGGATACAGATTACAACATTCATATTCCTAAATGCGCGACACACGCGCGCGTGTTTCAATCTGTTTCAATATATTCTGTTTCCGATAACAAACAATAGATTATACTCTGTTTTGAAAACGTTCAGGCCAAAATTGATGTACGTAAATTTCCATAGAGTGCTGTCATGAATGAAGAACAAATAAAAATAATGATTCATATCAATAACTGCTGTTATTGTATTGCATCATATCAATAGAACGGGGAAAATATAAAATGCTTCTACAATATGTATCACTGTAATATTTACATCCCAATTTTTGTTTAGGAGAAAATTGTGATACATAATTATTTATGATATGAAGATGATGATAATATGAATAAAAATATTAAATGGATGTAGATGGATGTTTTTTATTACAAAAAACAGATCATGTAATAACATCATCTGATTGATACATTTAAGAAAGAAATTTAATAAATATATTTGAATAACGTTTAAAAGAACATTTTTCATATGTACCGGCTTTGAAGTAACATAATGAAAAATATGTAACACGGATTAAGCACTGATTAATATATTTTTCGAAAACGTTAGTAGAACCCTAGTTCACACCTCATTATCACGTATAGGGTAACGAAAACCACGTCTAAGTTGGACACAAGCTTTGGTTTGATTAAATTTTTATAAATTCACTGTCTATCATATACATACAAAGGAAGTAATACGTATATACGGTAAACAATCTTATTTTTTAAACTCATTATAACAGAATGTGATACTTACATCCCTGTAATGATATATATTAAATGTAATTTGTTAAGTAATTACATTTGTTAGAACGTAGAATAAAAACGAGAAGAACACGTTAAACCAGTTTATGTTGCTGCTGGGATCGCGTGGCTCATTAGAATTAGATTTAGACGTATAAATCCCACCAGATGATTATGTCATGTATTGTTTGTCTGAAAGTAATTTCAAAGTAAACCGGTAACGTAACGAATCAAACATTAAACCACTAACTGCATAATAATTCTGATTTGCCTATTCACTTAACTAACCTAGAGGCTAATAATTAATTCTCTATTATCCAAACATAATCACTGACTGTGTTTTCCTTTGTTTGTTTCAGTTAATTTTTGTAGCCCTAGCGGCTCTTCTTGCGTTCAGTTCAGGTGAAGATGATAAGAAGGCCGAAAAACAAGTAGAAGAAAAGAAAGATTCTACAGCCACCGAAGACAAGAAACAGGAGAAAAGAGGACTGTTATCTTTCGGGTATGGCGGTGGACATGAAGGATTCGGCGGCGGAGGCTTTGAAGGCGGTTACGGAGGTGGATTTGAGGGTGGACTCGAACTTCATGGAGGCTACGGAGGGGGACTGGAAGGGGGTTATGGAGGCGGATTTGGAGGAGGACTAGAAGGAGGATACGGACACGGACACACGGAACATGTGAAAGCAATCACCATCACTAAGCAAGTGGCTGTACCGTATCCAGTACACGTTGAAAAGAAAGTACCATATCCAGTCAAGGTTCCCGTAGATAGACCTTATCCAGTCCACGTTCCCAAACCGTACCCAGTACATGTTGAGAAACCAGTACCTGTACCAGTCAAAGTACCAGTACCTCATCCATACCCAGTCACCGTAGAAAAACACGTACCATACCCAGTTAAAGTACCCGTAGACAGGCCGTACCCTGTACACGTACCCAAACCATACCCTGTAATAGTTGAAAAGAAAATCCCTTACCCAGTTGAGAAACCATACCCAGTGCCGGTCAAGGTGCCCGTCGACAGACCATATCCAGTGCACGTCCCTGTAGAGAAACCAGTTCCTTACCCAGTGGAGAAACCATATCCAGTACCAGTCAAAGTACCAGTCGATAGACCTTACCCAGTACATGTTCCCAAGCCGTACCCAGTTCATGTTGAAAAACCAGTACCGTACCCAGTAGAGAAGCCAGTACCTTATCCAGTGAAAGTACCTATTAAAGTACCCTACAAAGTACCGTATCCAGTAGAAGTTAAGGTCCCAGTCCACATTCCAGTACCCGTCAAACATCACTACGAACACTATGATGGTGGATATGGTTCCAGTGGTATCGGAGGTGGATACGGTGACGAAGGTGGATATGGAGGCGGAAGTTCTTATCATCACGACTGACTGACGCAAGTGAATGACTGATTATTCTTTTATATACTGTGTATACTTCAACATTATTCTTCAGTATTCTTGTTACCGTTAGATTCCTTTTTTCTACTGTAAATATAATATGATGTACAAGAAATGAGTGTTTTGTATATTATTTTTATGTGTGATCATTTTTTTTTAAATAAACACTTAAAACTGAACTGATTTCTTTTCTTTGCTTGACTGCTGTGTGAAACTGATTTATTATAAAAATTATATTTTACTTTCTTTTCTTTCTTATATCTTCCAAACATTTTACCTTAACTAACATATACGTATATTAACCTTATTATTTTTAGCCTATATTATCGATAAATTGTAACTTAATGCATTAAGTTCTTCAGTTCTTACTAATTATATAGCGATTGCTGTATTATATACATCGCCTGGGTACATTACATACCTGTAAAGAACTAAAGAAGATAAACACAAAGATAAATGCATTTAAAGCAAAACTATGTTTCTCGTAACGCAGATATTATGGTACGTGCAATTACACTAGAGGGCCAGGACTTGGTGCAAACGAGGAATTTCAAATATTTGGGTTAAATAACTGAAAGGAGTGGAAATCTATAAAATCAGTAAAACAGAAAATAGGCGAATGTTGTAGTATATATATTACTCTAAATCCATCTTTTTCTGAGGAAAGAGGTGTAAAATAAGAAAACAAAAAACCAGAATAAAATTGGAAGTGACTTCAAACATAACAAAAGGAAGGGAAGCATAGATGTTCACGAAAAGAAATAGTATTTCAAGGGACCATAAACGGAAATTCAATGAAGTTTTTAGAGAACAGTTGAGCATAAAAACGCTGGTAGCAAACATACAAGAAAGACAAATGGGTTGGGTAAGCCACTTGAATAGAACGTCGGGAGGAATATTCACCACAACAGGATAAGGATTCAACAGAAGAGGCATACGAAGAAAAACATGAAGCAATTTTAATAATAAAACATGTCGAGGATTAGAGCGAAACCTTCCAAAACAATGGCAATAAGGCATGGATTATTGTGGTAACAGGACAAACTAAGATACAGGCTTCGGAAAATATAAAATTTTTACGATTCTTAATACACAACACAAATTAAAATACGTGTAAATCTTGACTCTTATTCTTCTTAATGTGGCTTGTACTACTTACACATAGGCAAACGAAATGTGTAAGGCACAAAAGTTGAGGATGCAAAATACAGGATAGGGAATGAACATATCGTTTGACTGAACAATGAACAATGTTTAATTAATCAAGCTCCATCACTGCCTTCGTGACAACAGATTAGTTATATCTTCGTTATTTCTCGTACACAGAAGACTACGTCTCAGAGTACGACTTAGCACAAACTACAAAAAAAAAAAAACTGGACCGCGATTAGGGAACGCTCTAAAGGACGATTGTCACGTAATGAGCGATTAAGTATATCTTCGATTAATCAATCGATACTTAACAGCTGGCTACTAATCTAGGGTATCGGATTCGATTCTCAGGCACAGAAAATGAAGATGCAATTTGAAGCCCCTAGATTGACTATTCTGTGTGAATGGGTATTTGGGTTAATAAGGAGGGAAGGTACTTGGGTACTCCGGGGAAATATGGAGCGACTGAAGCGTAGAATTTTGGGAACATTAATTTTGTTTTAGGTATGTCAAAGGAGCAACGCATGGCTTGGGGAGCAGTCCTGCCTGCCCTGTCTCTTCTAAACTACTTCCGTGGTAAAAAAAGCTTATATTATGAGGGAAGATAATCAGGTTGTGTAAGTTTCCCAAGTGCCCGCCTAACAGGTACATACTACATTTAAAAAAATAATCGATATTATATGCCACTGTGTTAAAAGGGCTTAATGGATGCTTGAACTTGATTGTATTCATAAATAAATATACCTTAGTGAATTACTGAACATACGGATACCTTACTGAAGTGTCATAAGTTGCCGTAGTCCCCAATTGCCACGACGGTGTCGAGAATACGTAACCAAACTGACATAGTGTTTTTTTTGTGTACGTTTTTAAGTACACATACTTTTCCAAATCTTTATATTGCATGTTTATTTATTATACTTAGAAGAAACGAAAAATAACTAACTGTTATTTTTGGTACACGTACTATACACTTTTTACGCAGAAATACTAAATCAGAAATAATAAATCAAGAGAATAAGAAATCAGCACTACCGCCTAGCAGAAAATCAAAAATCATCAAGCTGTAGTGATCGTCAACGGCCGCGGGACCGGGCAACGCACGTAGAAGAAGATGAAGAAGAAGAAGAAGAAGAAGAAGAAGAAATGAGATATAACAAATCGTTTATTTCCTTCCAACAAATTATATACAATTCTGTGTTCAGATGATAGAACATTTAAATACCAAAGTAAAAAAAAATTGTAGAAAAATAACATTTTTGAATATAACAAAAAAGTCACAACAAAACGACTTCTATATTCGCGTACGTACTAAAGGACTTGATCTGTAATTCATTCATTATTTTGTTGTCGATAAGGTCAACATCAGTCTATTTACACACTTTACTGTGAAAAACCATCACATAATTATATGTAACAAATCAAATTATTTGCGCCAGCTTTTTTAAAGTCACTTTGAGTCAGATATCACGTCATCTTAACCAGTTATGCTGAGGTGTGATAGTCGTCTACTCTGTGCGAGTTACAGTGACAAACTACTCTTGAATCTGTGCTTCAATAAATGGAAGATGTATCGATAAAGCAGTGAGACTGGTTACATAAAATTAATTATTTTATATTAACTACAAAATAATATTTTATCACTTTGAAAGTAGATCGCTTGTGATGCCACACATTTAAGGAGACGTTGTGCTCATTTGATGGAGACAGTGATGGAGTCTTCAACTGCCGATTGCTTTAGTTGCTCCGTTACAAGTTTTTGGATGAAGCAACTTTGAAAATGAAAGTGTCCGAATTGAGGGCTTTTGATTTATAGAAACAGGAAATAATAAAATGGGTTAAGATTAGGAGACAACCACAGGAATGTCCATTTTGGGCAAGCACTTGTTCGCAGTAAATGTGCTGCGACATTAAGGGTTACTGTGATAAAGCATTCAAGAGCAGACCGAACTCATGCACCAGAATTTCATGAACAGTCGGGTGATTAAACTTTAATATACAGTATAACCAATCATTTCTACCGCAAAACGATGATTAGACTTGATGATGTCTCTTGTTAATGGTTCTTCTTATTGTATCGACGAGTTATGAATACGAAAGCAGCCTTTAATCTGAAGCAGTGGCGTAGCTAGGCTTTTTGGCGCCCGGGGCAAGGAGATCGTCGGCCGCCTCGCCTTTATAATTAAAAGAGCGACAAAAGAGCAAAAATTAAGGCCCATCCAGTGAACAAAGTACTTAATAAATGCAAATGTATAGATTTTTGTATGAAAGCACGTCCAACAAACGTCTTAAGAATATTTTAAAGTCAAAATTAAGAAATTACGTATTATAATATTACCGGTATTCAGTTTGCATACATTTATTAGTAACAAATGTAGACTATAAAAAATGTAGTAAAATAAAAAAAAATTTGTATATAAACCTTCTAATAAACATGCAAATATCCTTGTAGGTCTAAAGCGCATCGTCAAAACAATATCCTAAAGCAACATAAAGTTAAACAAAGAATTACATTAAAAATAATAAAATTAATAACTTACCATTACAGGTTAATTTTTCCGTCATCTATTAATAAACACTTTATTTGTAATATTTAATAAATATTTAAAACGAGACATTATAAAATGTAACTTTCCTGGTCTTAATTGCTGCAAAGTCGGTTATTAAATCACTATAATCTAAAGACGAAGCAATGTCGCTTTCAACTGAAAGTATCGCTAGATTTGATACCCTGTCTTGAGATATTGTTGATCGTAGGTACGATTTAATCAATTTAAGTTTACTAAACGATCTTTCACAAGAAGCCACAGACACTGGTAAAGTAAGAATACTTTTTAAAGCTGTTGCTAGTGTTTTGTAGGCTTCTAATCCCATTGAAGAAATGTATTGTAGCAGGCCCTGAGGTGTAAAGTCCATTTGTTCTCCGTTAACTTTTGCCCTTTTTAATAAAAGTATGACGTCTTTCAAGGCACTGAACAATTCTTCACTGTTTAGGTCATGTGGATGCAGTTTCGCAAGTACTGTGCACTTAATATTGATCTGGGAAAGTTGTTCCTTAAAATCTATTTCCCCATCATTTACGTACGCCTCAAATTTACAGAGGAACCCAAAGCGTTTTTCTGACTCTTTTATGTTAGAGAAACGGCTTAAAATTTTAACCGATAGTTTGTCCAAAATTTGTATTAGAGAACGTCGCACTTCTTGCCGAACGGTTAATGCAGAATCATCTGCATACTCCCCTGGTATCAAGCTTTTCCTTCTTATCCTTTCTGTGATACTGACACCCCATTCATTATATACCTGCTCTGCCTTAGAAATGACATTGTCACACAGCTCATTCCTCCAAACTTTTAATTGGTCCGTTAGCGTCTCCAGAAGTGTCAACTCTTGAATAAGGCTTATTACTTTGGTCTGCAAGTTTTTCTGGATTTTGTCCATAGAAGAAAGAATATCTGTCCAGAAAAAGAGCAAGGTCACAAAATTAAAGTTTTCTATCGCATTAATTATTAATGCTGCGTCTTTCCTCGTATCAAGTGTTTCAGTCGGTGTATCCTTCCGTTTCTCCAGTGCAGCTATCACTTCATCCAGCTGAGTGGATATTGTTTTCTCCGCATCTGCTTTTGAACTCCACATGGTATCACAATGTCCTGGAGTACCTAATATTTGTGAAGTCTTTAAGAACACTCCATCTATGAGTGGAACTGGAAAAGAAGGTGAATAGACGTTCTACAGTCCCAAAAAATGACAGTGGCTGAACATTTACATGAGCTGCATGAACTCCAACCACGTTAAGTGAATGGTGTGTTGTCACAGGGAACAAACACAGCTAGTGGATTAAAATCTAATATTCTCTTCTGAACTCCTGAATGGATACCAGCCATTGTTGCTTGATTGTCATACGACTGACCTCTGCAATCGCTAAGCTTCAATCCATCTCTCTCAAGCTTACTTGTAATAGCTTCTGTGATCCCTTCCGCTGTTTTCACTTCTAAATGAATAACATCTATGAAGGCTTCCTTGATATCAACAGAATTGCATTTAATTTCAACAAATCTTATAATCTGAGACATTTGTTCTGCATGTGCAGCACCTGGTGTTGTGTCAAATATAATACTAAAGCACTTCGCCTTCTTACATGCAGTAATAATATATTATTGCGCACTCCACTCTTTCTCCTAACAGGCTTATTATTTCATTTTAAATTGTTGGCGAAAAATATGATTTACATCCAGATTTACGAGAGACTGAATCCAAAAGGGATCTCACGACAGGGTCACATTTAGCCAAGTATTTTAGCAATGCCAGGAAGTTTCCAGAATTTGGATCGTTAGTAATTGACTCTCGATGTCCTCTCAGTGCCAGATTTTGTTATACAAGTGTGAACTGTGGTAATGACCCTTTCGAGGATTTCTTTCCATGACTTACCTGCTTTACTCATTTGTTCCTGAAGTAGATCATCAATAAATCCCCCTTTGTTTAAAGAATGTTCCAATTCCTTCCATTCCGAAAACGCAGACCGATGAGCAGGACTATTTTCATGATCCTGAATTTAACTTTCGCCACGACGAAAACCCATTTTCACTATTGAAATGGCTTCTTTAATAGTTTTTGTGGATATAAAGTCCAACAAAAGCAAAATAGAGATTTTTTAGTTAGAGAAAACACATCCAAGTACGATTTACCTTATCATAATGAACCGTAATTACGATGGTTGAGTATAAATAGACTAACACTGTTTATCACGCGAGGTTTATGACAACGGACAAACTGGCTGGTTATGCTTGTTTTATGAAAGGAATAGTCATATCAAAGAAACAAGTTGTTTGGTGTTTTATAAACAGAAAACAATAATTTCAAGTTTATGCTCATTTTGCCGTACTCCTGGCTATGCCGCCCGGGGCGGCTGCCCCCTTGGCCCCCCAGCTACGCCCTGGATCTGAAGATCGAAGTTTGAAACCGAAACACGTTGACATTCAACAACGGTGTAAAAAATTACAGAAAGTAGCCTACAGCTGAATAAATGACATATAAATATTTCAACCTTGAGATAGCTGAGGATGGGGAAGCTATTTGATGCCCGAAATATATTCCAAGTAAAAGAAAGAAATATTTGAATGAAAAATAGTATTAACTATTAAATAATGTATATTTTAAGAAAAGGACTGTAGCAAGACTTATATATTGTAACGTAACGAAAATATGGTCCCCTGCGTTACATAAATCAATTTATAAGTTTTAAAATAAAATAAAAATAATAATTATCCATACTTGTAAAAGGTCAGAAACCCAACCCATTATTGAATAAATGAATTATCCCCAATAAGAATACAAGGTAGAAAGAAAAAAAATTAATAATGTTAATAAATACAAACTTCAAAGTTCAGTGAAACGTGTAAACAATAGACATTGACAAATGATGTAAAAAACTAACTTAGACTGTTTTATTATAACTGATGTTTTAAATGAGAGGAGAATGAGTAATTCTTACATGACTTATTTCATAAAAATGTACCTGTTATTACGTTGTATCAAGTTTGTATTATTATCATGATAGTTATGTTATTTTTGTGTGTAGCAAGTGGAGTAATTCTTTTAATAGAATACCAATTAACTAATTATTATGTGTTGTCAATATATCATAAACTCATTAATTAATTACCAATTAATTTCATTTTTAAGTGTTATCAATATATCATTATAGAGCTGTTGTTAGACTTTATATAGTTAAATGTTTGTATACATGTAATTAGATAGTAGGCTGATTATAATTGTAAACTGGGCCAGAAAGGCTATAGTTGTTAACGAGATACAAAAGGGTTTAGTATAATCATATCATAAACAAATGAAGGATTCTATAATAATGCAGGTAGTAACAAATTAAAATCAGAAGTAGATAAAAGTGTAATGATAGGCCTAAAAACCAGTAACATTGTATAGTAAGTCAGGTCAGAAAGGTTAGGTAAAGAAATTTGAAAAAATACTAAATAGAATCTAATGAGTTAGGAGAAGTTAATAATAATTGCTAATAACAGATAAATAAATTCAATTTAAATAAAATCTCAAAATGCAATAGTGCACTGATACCGATAGGTAATGTTTTGTAACAGAAAAATAATACTTGTTAGAGTAAGTAGATTAAGAGGAAACGATAGCAAAATATATAAAATTTAGTAACAAACAATATGTAAAATTATAATAGGATATAATGGAAATTTAGTAAAGGATTATTTTGATGAGTGTAAGAACATTGTATGATAATGGTTATAGTATAATATAATATCAAATAAGAGTAGACAGAATGGTTGTCAAGGACGACGAGAGATATAAAATTTGTTGATTCGATTATTGAATAATTTTCCATGAACGAAGACGGTTTAGTTTGGATGCACTCAGAAAAGAATTGATTAAATTAATTTAAAACAATACGATTGGGAAACAAATTAAGTAATAAATCACCATAGTATGGTTCACTGACATTCAACCGTCTTTTATAACCGAACAATCATAAACCTGTACATGAAAATTGACAGAAAATCTAAGTAAAGAACTCTAATAGTAAAACTCGATATAATGAGCAAATATTAACTTAATTAATCAACCAAAGCAGAGAAATAACTACCTGAATAGAGTTATATAATCCAATAACATAAAGAACGAAAATGAAACACAAAATCATATTTGAACATCAGTTTCAACAATTCAATAGAAAAAGCGTAGTTGGACACTAAATTCGTTGAAACACGTAACCACAAAACTCGGACATTGGTGAACAAAAGGGGCGGCATTTCTACATCATCCCAGGACCAAGAATTCAACTTTTATTTCGAACTTGGAGCGAAGACTGGCGAGGATTAATTCATCTGTATTCCGTTACTGACCAAACACTACGACGAGGTTAGTTGTACACCGCCTTACCGAGTCATGATGCCCAGCGGACGGTAAAACTACAATTATTTTAAATAATATTTAATAAGGACTTAATACTATATTGTAATACCTTGTAATCCTATTTATGCATTTTCTGACCTTACTAACAGTTGAAAGAACCTTCACTCCCTGTGTTTAAAGAAATACGAAATTATAAATGAAATAATATATAACCCTGAATCCGATTGATAATCGATTACTTCTAATACTATCGACTTTGTATCTCCGTAAAGAAAAAACTTTGTTGGCAAGAAATATTAAAATCATAATAAAGAACCCTTTCAGAATTTAACGATATCTTCTCATTGATATAATATATAGTGTAGTGTGAACAAGTTATAATATAAGTAGAGAGTGTAACGTAGGAATTATTATACGCGGGTAACTAACCTAGAATTTTCAGCTGTCTGGGAACCACAGCGCTATTCGCGGACTGCTTATGTATTAAAGAGAATGAGAAACCAATTAGAATTCCTGCTCTTCTCTTCAAACGCGGGCTAGGCTTGAACGAGAAAATTAGAATTACACACTCAATACATAAATCACAACAAAACACATAATATATACAGTATACTAAATAAAGAGAAGACGTAAGGGTTAAGTTAAAAATCGGCACTTACAACAGTGGGGCTTTAGGAGATATAGATAAGATAAGTTATAAATTGCCGCAACCAACGTAAGGCAAATCAAACGTGGACACAGGCGGTAAGTTATAATATTATATATAGTCTCTATATATATATATATATATATATATATATATATAATAACAGGTGTAATAATAATAACAACAACGCTTTTTTAAATCATATCAAATCATTAAAAAATTTATTAAATAAAATTTACGAAATATTTCGAATTAAAAATTTCTTCATTTTCATTTGCATAATATTATTCTTTTGTGTATGTTTGTCATGCACATAATAATTACCACAATACAAATAACATTACACACTATTCATAGATATAAGACACACGATATAAATTTACAGGTATAGACAAAAATTCTTATAATATATAATTTGGCTCTCGACTTGCTCAGATTGTATTTCTTTTTTTAAATTCTCTATTCTCTATTTATGTTATTGCATATTAATATCTTATTTATGACATATCAATCAATATTAAAATTTCTTTAAACATTTCTACTATGTTATAATTTCAAAAAAATATAATTTCGTAAATTTAAACTAGCTAAACCGACATGTTAACAAATTATGTAAACCTTTTTATTTCAGTGTGTCTGACTTTGACTCAAATTTTAAATAATAGCAACTCATTTACAAACAGAAATAATATTCACTCTCAAGAATAAAATTAATTGTTGCTATAAACAAAATAAAAAATATAACATTTACTTCCAACCTATTATTTATTTCTGTTGACACACCCAAATTTTAACATATGACAGAAGATTAGTATTTTTAAATTTTCTTGTTAAATTAAATTATTTTCTTTAACTACTATTTAAATTTGAAACTTTAAGTCTTTACTGTTTATATATAAGTTTTCTTTTTTTGAGGGTTCTTTTCACAAACAAACAAAAATTGTTTATTCATCACCTGCGTACTGCCGACGTTACCGTTGCGTGTGTGTGTCCTGAATCCTGAGAATTTGATGATGATGATTATTATGCTGATGCTGTGTTCTCTGTCTCTACGGGTTGTTGTTTGTGATGGTCCAGAGTTCCTCCATAAGTCTTGGTGTGTGTGGTAAAGATATCCTGATCGATCGGCAGACCAGCAGCGTGACGTTGTGTGAAGATATCTTGAGTCTTTGAGACCGCCCCAAAATTGCCGGTGGTATATACTGGACGGCAATCTGACAAGTCCAGGACTGTTTTCGACCTGTTGGAAATTGTCACTACGTGCAAAGCGTCCTTTTAATTACAAAACACTTTTTGGTTCATTTTCGCGATTTCGTAAACATACTCGTAGCATGAACGATATCATTGTTTGCGTAATTTTTTTCTGGTCACTCACATATAACACATATTAATTACTATTTAATTACACTAGTAATTAACATTAAATTACTTGGCGTCTTTATTATTGCAAATTTCTGCAATACGTTTACATCACTATATTCGTTAAAAATTCCTTAACGTGATGGTGTTTTTATAATTGGGGTAAGTCTTTGTTCACAGGTTTAAAACGTATTAATTAGTTTATTTTTATCCGGTTAAAACCTGATTACAGAGAATTCGTACGCATCACCCTATCGTAGACTCTTGCCTGTCGTAGCCTGAGTTCACACACACAAGCGCTGTATTCACTCGCGGGGGGAGGTGTACGCTTTCTGACAATTCTTATCTTGCATAATATTGTTAAAATCTGTTCATCATATATTTTTCTATGCTAAATATTTACAAACATACCGTCCTGTGCAAATATGCAAATATATGTATTGTTGCAATATATATATATAATTTTCTATATACGTAACTCGATGTTTCTTGCAGTAATTATATAATTATATAATTGAAAACATCACAAATTATATATATATATATATATATATATATATATATATATATATATTGCAACGATACAAATTATGACTGCAGAGATAGGTTATTTTGAAATTATTACAACAGATTCTATATCTGGAGGTACGGAAATTTTATTCATCAACACATTAAAATTATTGTCTTATGACTTTATAATATAAAATTGTTTAATAAAGAATTGTCTTTTAACAAATGAGTGTATTGGCTTTTACATATAAGTTACTTGTACGTAGAATTTCAACTGTTTGCGTAGACACCAGGCGCTCCGCTGCTACACTGCACGTCGACAGATCGAAGATCACCCTGTTGAAAAACTACGTCTCGGCACACACACACACACACTGCGATATGAAACTGTTACTGTTTATAACTTAAATAATCTTAATCTCAGGGATCAAAACTGGGTATAAATAAATCGTGTATAATAGACCGCTTACACAATTCCGGCTTCTTGAAGTGTTCTCGCGTTGATAATCAGAATATCACGGTAGATAATCTGCCCTAATCCGGAAATCTTCTACTTCACGCGAAAAAGCACTAGAGTATGATCTATTTAAAATTATCTGAGTTCTATAAAGTGACAATGGTAACGAAGAACTCGAACCGTGAACCAACTTCTCAGTCTTATGGAAATCGACTTGTCTTGTCACGAAAATCTCGTGACAGCGAGTACGTCTTTCTATGACGAGACTTCGGAAAGAACTGAACGATGTGCTCTCGGCAGAGCACCGTCTCAAATAATTTTTAAACTTTCTGATTGGTGGAAAATCTAGCAACGTCATAGATTTTCTTTGTGACAGCCAGACATCAGGCTGAAACTCTGTCCGATTCTGCAAAGGCCTGTCTAGATTTAATCTACAAATTTTATTACTTTCTAGGAGAAAACAAAAATAAAAGAAGACTGATTTGATTTAAAAAAATATATAAAAATTATAGTTGTGGAGAACTGAGTATATGGAAAATGTAGCTTATAACCATGAGAACACCCTGTCCAAGTTTCAGAATGAAATGTAAGTTTTCAACGAAGTTATTAAATAAAATGTAAATCACACGCGCACCCGCGCACTTACACACAATTATTTCACTTGACATAAAAGAGTACAAAATTATGAACATTTTGACATAACATACTTTTTTAAACATAGCTTGGTTCAAAACTTATGACTACTTTACAGAGAAAAGAACAAAATCAATTTAAAACATGTCTATGGCCGCGGCCGTCAGAAAATGTGTTATACACTTATATGAACTTACATCCTGTGTTATGTTGCTATATATATGTATGTATATATATATATATAACAATGACCAGAGACATACATACACACATACACACACAAACAATGGCCAGAGACTTTAGCCAGGCATAAAGAATAAAAGTTGACCAAATTAGATTAGGTAGGCATATACAGATTCAATAGCAGCCGTTCTCATACAAATATCTTACTTTTAATAATAATTTCTTGTCTCGTCCTATAAAAAAAATATAAAATTAATTACCATTATTACATTTATTATTAATAATTAACAATCTTACAAATTTTATATTGTTCTCATTTTTATATTTAGTAACGATTTTAATGTCTCTAAAAAGTCTCTCAGATTTAAGATAATTATTACTGTTTATTTTGCTTTCATGGAAGGATACGTAAAGAATCATAAAAGTTTCGAGCGGGTCCTGAATGAAATCTGTTCAGATCATGACGGTCTCTGAGTTCTGTCCAGCTCCAATTAGCATGACTCACCTACTCAGTCCACCTCTGAAAGAATTCCCTTACCACTAGTTGCTGAAAATCTTGTACAGGGTTACTTGGCGTCGGGTTCCTCCACTGGTGTCACATCTTGGCGAAACACTGAACTGTAAAAGTCCATACTACCACGGCGCAGATTCTGTGTATAATGTGCTACCACGCGATATTTACAACATTCTGGAAATGTAGGCAGACGATTTTACTAATCACTGACTTTTGTCAGACAGGCTGGCGTAGACAAGCAAAATATATATTAACATGCCTCGTCATAATTATTTAAACATACGTTTGTTCCTGTTTGAATTAACAAAATTAAATATTGATATTTCTTGCTTCTTCTTCATAGCAATTCTTATATCAAAACAGTTTCACTAAACACCACTTCACAAAACTATTCATTATCACGAGTGCTAAGTCTGAGTTCTTATAACTATTACAACTTACGTCTTGTTAATTGACATCTGGATTATTATGGGTAAACTTATAATATGTTCTTATTTTTTAATTATGCAAGACTATTATTTTATCGCAATATATATGCAACTTGGACACCGTGGAAATAAATTGCATTACATTTCCGCCCCTTTATACATGCCTAGTAATTGTTTAAAAATTACTTCTAATCCCATTTGAAGTCTGCTTGGAACATTATAAGAATAACATAACTGTGACTTTGGTTAACAACCGGGGTTGGAGAATACCGAAACACACAGACGTGGAAGAAGTATAGACATTATTAAGCGATATTTCGTGAACTCAAAACAATGGGATAAATCATTAACACCAGAGAAATCGATGTAGACACAATTTTATTAACACGCTTCTATGAAACAAGAGCGTCGGTATAATAGTTGTTCTGTCAAAAATTACGAGCTTATGCAGTATACACTGTATGCAGCAAATAATTAAAATCGCCAAGTTGATTAAATTCACTAGTCTACAATATAAAACTGCACCACTATTAATATGCTCTACTAAGACACACTATAATTGCTAGTAAACCTATTCTCAGAACTAACTTTGTCGCCATATATATATATAGCCCAATGGGAAGGGGGAGCCTAGTGCAAGAAGATGCCGGAATGTCGTGTTTGTATCCACACGATTCAGCAGCCACGTACGCTTGCTGTTTACTTGTAACAAAATAAGAACAATCTTAAATATCTTTAATATTTTTTTTAAGGATCTGGTTAAAGACAATTATTCTAATCTTCTTTTCAGACATTTATAATGATTAATGATAACCATTATAAGTATTATTACCAGCATGTAGACTGACTTTTTTTTAAACTCTTCCCTGTATTTGAGATTTTAATAATTATTTAATCAGGTCCATGGTCTACGTAAATTAAAAAAAAAACGGAAAAAGGTCTATCCCAGCGTTTCTTCTTTAGTTTTAATCTTCTCTGCCATACTTTACTTTTCCTTTAAAACTTTCCGAAATCTACATCTCTTTACTATCATATTTTGTCTCATTATTAAATTTAAACTCAGTAGTTCAATGCCGGACAGGACTGGAGAATCGGGGTACATAATTATATTTGTGGTAGACAATGGGTCGCGGATATTGGCTACACGATCTCGCCGTAACATTCATGTTTTGACTACTAACAAAATTCTGCTTTCCAGTGTAACACAAGTTTAGTTTTTCCTTTAAGCAATAAACATTCTTTTTTTTTTTTCTTTTATAAAATTGCTAAACTGCTATAATTGTTTTTATTATTTAGACAAAGCTTTTCGTCCGTCATTACTGACATCTTCAGGTCTTAAACAACAGACCGTT
This sequence comes from Magicicada septendecula, assembly GCA_034769895.1. Lineage (NCBI taxonomy): Eukaryota > Metazoa > Arthropoda > Insecta > Hemiptera > Cicadidae > Magicicada > Magicicada septendecula. The sequence continues at coordinate 232,794,129 of CM068373.1, forward strand.
GTTTAAGACCTGAAGATGTCAGTAATGACGAAAAGCTTTGTCTAAATAATAAAAACAATTATAGCAGTTTAGCAATTTTATAAAAGAAAAGTAAGGATGGCTGCTAATTTAAACAATACGAAGAATAAACATTTTGCTTATTTTACGATGAGCAGTCCCCAGTGGTTCTCTAGTTACTATTTTAGCCCAGCCGTTACACTCTACATCCCATATAATATAAGAACACACACACACACACACACACACACACACACACACAAATTAAAATATATTGTAGCATGACAGATAATCCACTAAGTAATAATTCAAATATGATCATAATTACATTTAAATTAATTAACTCAAAAGAAAGTTCGAAGGAAAATAAGTAAATATCAAATAAAAATAAATAAGTATCAAATGAAAGTAATTAAATATCAAAGTGAACAACACCACCATGAAAGAAAAGTATAATTAAATAATAAAATGCAATGATAAAGTATCAAGAAAATTAAATCAAAAGAAACTCATATAAAATCAGGAGAATACCCAGGAAGGTTAGGAGCAGGTGATAAAGAAGATACCCCGAACCAACCCAAGAAGGAAGAGGTAGGTTAGGAGCAGGTGATAAAGAAGATACCCCGAACCCAAAGGACATAATAAAATACTTACCTTAGAAAACTCAAGCCAGAAGAAATGAAGAAAAAGAAGATGGAGGATGGGAGAACTACAAATAATACCCATTAAAAACCTATTAATAAAAATAACAAACCCAAAACCAAATGTTAATGTCACCCAAGAAAGTATAACACCCCAAAACCTCATGTAAAATAATTATAAACAAAAGTGTTTAGTAGTAAATAGAAGTACACCAACTAAAGTTATTATGTAATAAAATAAACAACTAAAAGTTTGGTCTTAGAATATTGTAGAACTCAAATATAAATCACAACCAACAGTGTAAGTGTACCAGTGCAAGTGAATCCTATATAATAAACTTCAAGTAATGGTGTAACTTATATTTTAACTATGTACAATAAATAACTTTAAGTTTTATAATGAATACAGAAATGACATATCATGAAGTGTTATTATGAAAAATGTCTAATGTTTCATAAAAGAGGCCACATCTTTTTATCAAAAAACATTCATAGAAATGTCAATGATAAAGAGAGCAGATGGGGAATAATCATTGTGACGGGGATTGATTAAAAAATGTAATATACAATAAACAGAAAGGACTGTAATTAGATTAAGTTTAAAAGAAAAATTAACAATCAATGGCTAATTATGTTTATGTTCAGAGCCTATGAACTCCACATTTAAAAGTGATAATAGAGTACAGAAGTATAAATAATCTAAGAATGTTTATTAAGTATAACTATGTTCATACAGACTAAAGTGTTTCTGTATGTATACTATACTAATTGTAAAATGATTGTTATGTAATTTTTTAGAAATAGTTAAAACCAAAATGTCTAACTTTAAAGACTGATAATTAATTTCAATATTGTTTTTATAGTATGAGCATGAATACCATGCTACATGTTCCAATAGTTGTATAAGGAAATTTTATTTAATATTGTGTTAATTTTAGAATGTCAGAGGGGGTATAGAAATAACATTATTTGAAAAACAGTGTATGTAAAAATATAAAATCTAGGCCACATAATAAATTCCAAATAACTTTATAATTGAGCAAGAAGGTTTAATAAAACAAGCAAACTAATGAGATTTATATAAGGTGAATCAATCACCCACTACTCTAACTGATACTATACATTAAAAGAATAATATAAAAAGATGTATTAAATTATTAAAAATTTTCAAAATGTAATACCTAACTATTTTAAAGGAGGAATAGTAAATTCATGAATTATAACTAAAAGGCAGATCAAATGTTAAATTTATAAGGAATTAACGTAGAGAAAGATTTATATATCAATCTGAAATTTATTATAATCATATTTATAACACTTAAGATGGCTATTATGTTGGACAAGAACAGGAAGCAGATTTGAGCCTGTATTTCCAAAATGAAAGAAATATAGCAATTTTGACAAAAATCTTTATAAATATGGACTATGGCATATCAAATTAAACAGAAAGAGTTAAAGAAATCAATTATGTAATTACTAGTTCACGAAAGTAACCAACAAACAAAAAATATTCTGAATATAATGTATTTTGAAATCACATACAGAGGAAGCGATTAATATTTAAACAATCAATTTCTAATATTAACTTGGCAAGATATTTCATGAGACGAAGGAAGTAAAACAGTTCTTAATTAACATTCAACACGAACGGTTGTTATAAGATTGCGCTAAGAACCTATATCGAGTATGTTTTAATGGCGTATAAGGTTATGCATTGAAAAACGAGAGTTACCGAAATTGTGACATTAAATGTAAAATCAGTGAAGAACACTACCACAAACAGTGAAAACAATCCATAAGTAACCAAACACAAGTGAAATAAACCATTAAAACTGTTAAACATTAATAATTCACATTACCAACAAATTTTACGAATCTTCGTTAAACACAGACAACAGTGAACACTCCAATTACGAAACATTTTAAAGCCAGTGAACACGGAACACTTCACCAGAACACCTATAACAACACTATAGACATTATACAATATTACGGAGTTCATAAAGCAGTTGTGAAGGGAATTTTATTATCAGAATTTCCAACAACCATTTCTCGGTTTACTTCAACTAGGACGAAAGCAGCCATTTTGAAACTCCCAGCATGCAAAGTGTCCACCAGCAAGAGTAATCGCCTCAGCATTGGTTTGAATAATTCCATATTATAAACATTATATATCATAAAATAACTTTGTCGTTTATTAATTATTAAGATTTATTTTGTTAATGTTATACTTTCTATGCTTGCCCCTTCTCTGACTATTATAAATATAACCGTTAAAAGAACCTTTCATACAAAATACTATATAATATAACCTTTATTAGAATCGATTATCCCTGAGAAAGAATCGAACATTATATCAATATCGATTTTAAATCGATATTTTCAAACTATTGTCAATAAATCATAATTATTCAAGTTTATGGTTTTTAAAATTATTTCACAAATAATATAAGAGGTTTCATAAACGACAGGACTAACCGGAAGGCGACCATTATTCAAAGAGAATAATATACTGGAGTATAGAAGAAAATCGCCAATCGATTATTGAAGAGAGACAATCTGATGAACTCCGGATTTAGTTATAGTTACCCAGAAGTACATAAATTGACTCAATTAGTTTACAGAATTTTAAATTTTCGATAAAACATAATTACAAGAATTATTTCTTGAATACTTGAACATTAAACAAACATAAAAATTTTTTTTTGAAAATAAATTTTTTTTTAATGAAATTAAAATTTTTTTTGTACAGTACACAGAATATTTATTTGTAACCAGTGTAAACAGGTCTTGTTACAATATATGTAAACTTTTGGATTGCTGTCTCATAAAGAAGCCGAAAAAATATATATACATACTAAGTTTTATAAGACATTGCAGAATTATTACGGTGGCCGATATATTTCGGTTTTATACATTCTGATATTACTAACTCCCTTACGTTGTTTGAACGTTTTAGAGAATTTATTTGCACAAGCTATTAGAATAGTTAATATCAAGAGTGAAATAATTAGAAATTTTCTAAAGCAGAGGAATGTGCCGGAAAAATCACAACGCAAGAAATGAGACGATTTGGGTGTCTGATTAAAATGGGAAGAGCAATGCGGCGCTAAAAAGGGGAGCTGAAACAAAAGAAATTGTGGAAATTGATCTAGAAAGTGTAAAATAGTGGGACATCTTATGAATCAAATAAAGGATATTTCAACTGGTCATACAGGAAACCAAGGAGATGAATTAACGTCTCGATACTTTATATAGAAGTAGCTAAAGTAATCAGATAAAATATGTATCTGAGGCACTTTAAACAATTAAAGTGTAAAATAATAATAGTACTGTTAATGATAATAAGTATAAAAATTGGAAATAAATTCACTGTTCGGAGTCGAGAAAACGTTCTTTTTTTACTTCCATGTTCCATAAGGAAATGGAAGTTTGCTGATAGCGAAAAAAATCGTGTTCGAGATAAGGGCTGATTTTTATTGTACTACCATCGAAACATGAAAAAAGTCATTTTCCAAAAAGTGTCTGTGTATCTGAGTCTGTGTACCTGTGTGCCTGTGTAGAATTTTTTTATGGCGAACAATAACTGCCGCAAATTTAAACAGAATCAAATAATTTTTTGCACGTGTGCCCGAGTTGTAGAGGCCTCAAGGCCTGTTCATTTTGGTGAAGATCGGTTAAGGGAAATGGCAACGTTTTATGTCTTAACAAGAGTAATGTACTTAATTTTGATAAATAAAGTATCCTGAAAATGTTATAATAATCCACTGTAGAAAGGTAGATGAAATAAATAAAAAGGGTAGTTGAAGGGGAGGGGGTAATTTTCTATAAATGAAAATGATAGTTCAAGGGGGAGGGGATAATTTTTTTTTTATATGTGTACTATGTTATCGGCAACAAAGAAGTAGTTTGTTATTAAAATTCCTTCCCAGGCTGTTTGGCCGTGGTCCAATGTTTTCTGCAAAACCAGACGTTTTGGTAGTTCCATCGACTGCCATCATCAGTTAAAATCGAGTGACCTAACGTGAGGTGGTATACGTTAGTGACCATAGTACTGTGGTTAAGGCTGAAGAAAGAAGTATAAAGAAGTAGTTTCTATGGAAATATTTCATTTCGAAAATGATTTTAAATATAAATCTTAGAACATGGAAGTCATGTATGATTCTCCATACCGATTTTTACCAGATATTTTATCGAGAAACGTCTACACAGAGGCGCCTGTCGCCTACGCACAGAGGTTGAGTTCACCTACAAGAAGTCGTATTTAAGAAATAAATTTAGAGCAGGTTTGATTTAAATAGCTTCTTTCGTACTAAAAATTTAATAAACAAATTTTTTATCAAATATTATTTATAAAAAAAAAACGAATTTTGTTCGAAAATTTCCCGATTCTCTGAGACACCCTGCACTATGTACAGATTAATGTAAGGTGACTGGGCGTAACGGGCTGTTTGGAAGGGAAGAACGAGTATTCTTGAGGGGAAAAGAGGAAATAGAAACAGGAGCTAGGAGGAGATCTAAGAAAACGTGGATATTGGCCTTATAGAGTAAGTCAAAATTTAATTTACATTTCTATAAACAAAATGTAGTCACCATAAATAAAGTATGTAATAAATTAATAAGACGTTATTGGTATCTTAGGCTTTCACGGCCCGAGTCAAGTCTGTTAATATTAGTTTGACAGACCGTGCTATTAGTTAGTTTTCGCGCTATTAGGACGTAGTTCAATACTGCCTCACAAAAAATACGTTTCGGCCCCACTATTGAAGGCCATCTTCTGAATTGAGCAGCAACTGGTAGTTCTTCGACAGTCGTGTGGCAAACCGGTTATTGATCAAGCCGTTACACTGAAGACGGCCTCCGACGGTGGGGCCGAAACGTATGTTTTAAGCGGCAGCATTGGATCACGCCCTAATGACAGTCTGCAGAACTGTCGGACTAATGTTAACAGAATAAGACGTTAGCCGGATACTTTTCCAGAACTTGAGAATGAAATTTGTGTAATGAAACTGACATATGTGCCTATACTGGTGTCTCAATATAGTTGTATAAATTACAATTTTTTCGCGAAAGTCATCCGACAGTATACACTTAAATACTTGAAAACCGGAAAACGTTTCTACATTATAACACTAACCGTTTGTTTTCTTGTACTTATATTATTCTAAGCCAGATGCAACTGACAGTACTGGATTAAAGTACAGATATTGTAACAGAGGAAAAGTCTCCATAAACAAATTATACGAAGAAACTCATTACAAATTTTTTACTAAAAATAAAATGAACTAATAAAAAACCAAGTAGTTTTGATCGAGATTAGGCATACTTCATTGTGTAACGATAGGCTATAAGTTACAAATTTAATATGCAAAAACTGTAATAGTGACTAAGTAGTTAATAGGTATAATACGAAAATATATAGGCTTAATGTCTTATAAGTGTCAGGAAGTAACGAAAAACAAAGTATTTAAAACGGCGTGTGCTTTCAAGAATGGGGAAATACTTCGCACTCGTATGCATTAACATTAACGCATATGCGAAAATCGGTCAGATAATTCTTGATTTTCGCTTATTAGACGGAAAATTTCTTGTAACATACAATAATGTGAAGAACATGTGTGTGCGCGCGCGCGCGTCAGTGTGTGTGAGTAAATGAAGTGGCATGAGGTTATTAAGACATAATTACTGTTTTACACGAGCGCGGAAACACTCACTCATCCAAACAGGAACAGGCGCCGGGAGTGACTGAGAAACCACTGCAGCTGTATTTCAGAATGTCAAACGGGGAAAGTATTGATATAAAAGAGAGACCCCGCCCCTCAGCACTCAGTCGCACCCAGTCCTGCAATCAGGACACACACGGAACAGGGATGAATACTAAGGTGAGTTACTTTTATCAATTTATCTGACTCTAGGCCGACTTATTGAAACATGTCAGTACATGACAACAATGTCTTAACTTAGATCTTGTACATGACATCTATGTGATCGAATCATTGCTTAATCTTTAAAATTGATAAGGAAAAATGGGTAAAATTTAACGTAAAACACCATCTTCTCCACTAAGAAGTATGACAGTAAATAGAAGCCTAATCGTGTCACATGTGTGGATAATCATATTTAACGTTATTAAGCAACACGTCTCATGTATTTGCTACACCTTTAGTACAACAAGTTTAAGAACAAATCAGAGAGATTAAACGCTGTAATTAAAAAAATAAAAAAATATTTAATATGAAATTCGAATAAAACACATGCTAATTGTATACAATTCACGTTACAGTCAGGTACAGTACGCGATTAAATAATGAGTTAATGGTTGAATAACTACATTAATTCAGTTTATCTGGGATAATATCCTGGGGTAATAACGGGAGTCAGAAGCACAGGACTATCTATAATTTCTTATGTCTCACAGGACACGTGAGTAGCATGGCGGGCTCCCCTGTCCAACTCCTAAGGAATTTCTATTGTAGTAAAATGAAATTTTGATACCAATTGCAGTAGTTATAGAAATAATTTTAAAACTCAAAACTAGAAAAGCTATTAAAAAGACAGACTAACGTGTAATATGTTCATTGTCTATTTACCATAATAACAAATTGAAACAAAGTCCAAAATACATACTAAAAATGTTAGAACACAAATAAATTGAGCAAAGCAAGAAATATTTTACTGTTAAAGTAAGATTTTCTCCAAAACGTAGACGACAACTCGACGGTCACACGCTTAGGTTTTGGGGATTTTCCAGGTATGTAAATGAAACACAAGTGTTTACATCTATAGTATGCATTTGTCGACGTCATTACCTATTTTAAAATCCAGCCTACATCTTTAACATCTTTCGTAATATCTTACAAAAAAATAAACATTTCATAACTAACACAATATAGGTCACCGATGAGGCTGCTAATGTAAGAGAAATATTTATTCAATAAAACGATATTTTTCTGTAACAAATGTAGTCGTATTATGGTAGTAAATAATCAAAAATAGACGAGGCAAGGAAATTAAATTATTACATAAAATAAAAACATTATGTTTGTTTCAGTTTGGAAGAGGCAAAATGTAAAAAACGAAGATTAAAAAAAAATAAAAACACCATAGAGAAAACATACGAAAAAATGAACGAAAGACATATACAGACAAACATATAAAATTTTATATAGCGTATGTAGGTCGGCAAGTTATTGGTCTCACATTGTCTGAAATGTATTTCATACCACATAGTTACTGAATACGTCTTTTTCGTTCGTTGCAGTTTGTTATTATAGCCGTAGCGGCTCTACTTGCCATCAGTTCGGCTAAAGATGACAAGAAGTCCGCAAGACAAGCTGACGATTCCGTAGCCGCCGACGAGAAGAAACAAGAGAAACGAGAATTAGTTTCTTTTGGGTACGGAGATGGACATGAAGGATTTGGTGGTGGCGACATTGGCAGCTCTTACGGAGATGATCTCCACGGAGGATACGGAGGAGAACTAGAAGGGGGCTATGGAGGACAATATGGAGGTGAACACGAGGGATTTGGTGGTGGCGAAATTGGCGGCTCTTACGGAGGTGATCTCCACGGAGGATACGGAGAAGGACTTGAAGGAGGTTATGCAGGACACGGAGGATTCAGTAGTGGAGATTTTGGCGGCGGTTATGAAGGTGGGCTGGCCGCAGGACTCGGACACGGACACACGGAACATGTGAAAGCAATCACCATCACAAAGCAAGTGCCTGTACCGTATCCAGTACACGTTGAAAAGAAAGTACCATATCCAGTCAAGGTTCCCGTAGATAGACCTTATCCAGTCCACGTTCCCAAACCGTACCCAGTAACTGTTGAGAAACCAGTACATGTACCAGTCAGAGTACCAGTGCCTCATCCTTACCCAGTTACTGTAGAAAAGAAAGTACCGTATCCCGTTAAAGTGCCCGTAGACAGACCGTACCCTGTACACGTACCCAAACCGTACCCGGTAGTAGTAGTAAAGAAAATCCCTTACCCAGTTGAGAAACCATACCCAGTGCCGGTCAAAGGTTGACAGACCATATCCAGTGCACGTCCCTGTAGAGAAACCAGTTCCATATCCAGTAGAGAAACCATATCCAGTACCAGTCAAAGTACCAGTCGATAGGCCTTACCCAGTACATGTTCCCAAGCCTTACCCAGTTCCTGTTGAAAAACCAGTACCATACCCAGTAGAGAAACCAGTACCTTATCCAGTGAAAGTACCTATTAAAGTACCCGTCAATGTACCGTATCCGGTAGAAGTTAAGGTTCCAGTCCACATTCCAGTACTTGTCAAACACCACTACGAACATGAGGATGGTGGTTTCGGTGCTAGCGACTTTGGAGGCAGCCATGGTGACGATTTTGGATTCGGAAGCGGAAGTTCTTATCACCATCATTGACTGATGCAAGTGATGCACTGATTAATTTTATAACACTAGTCTTCCTTGTTACTGTTGTTGATAGAGTACTTTTTCACTGTAAATACGTGAGAAGAATGCGCTTGTATGTAAACTTTCATGTGTGACATTTTTATAAATAAATATTTAAAACTATAGTGATTTATTATGTTTACGTGACTCTGGTAACGATTTATGATAATTTATTTGTTGTAAACTTCAGTCTCGACCTGAACGATATAATTTACTAGACTAGCAGTTATTAATTGACAGATTATCTTGAAATGGTACGTGATGAGTTTTACCGTAACATATTTTAAGTCGTCTGTGTTACTGTGTTAAATAAACACCGTATTATGATGCATTAATTAGGTCGACTAATTATTCACTTGGTAGGTTACTATTATGGTAAGTAGTGGTAAGTCGACTTACTTTCATAAATTCATTGTTTAGTTTACGTGGTAAAAATTGTTTTTCTAAAACGCCTGTGTGGCTTCCTACTTCCTTAGGATTTTCTTCTGTCACAAGGGAAATTACTGAAATGTCCTTTCTTGTCTAGCCGTTTTAAAATATCATATTTAATGTAGGGTTCCTGGAAGCTAACTAATCGTTTCCACTAACTTATGGGTCTCAAACTAAGGAAAGTTTGAGTAAATTAATGTTCTCTAAGTACTCATTTTACTTGTCCAACTTTTATTACTAAGACTTGTTACAAAAATGAAACATAGTTTTGTGAAATACGTGTTTATAGGTTATGTCTCAAAATATCAGTCTAACAGGCGAACTCTACCATACGTTTAGTACCACTCTATTAAATTTCACTAATATTATTTTCATATCGTTGATGGAATACATAATGCGTAATTATTACAGACAGTAGTTTCGAGGGTAAACACAGTATTTATTTTTTATGCAATTTACATAATTTACTTTATTATGTGAACTGTGTATTTATCAAATAATGCAAACTCCAATGTGAGACAGTCTTGATTTGACAGCATTCTACGTCAATGTTCATTAAGTACAGGTCAATTTAAAGTGATAAACAGATCGTTTGAGTAAAAAATAAAATGTTCGACTGATCAAACTCCTTCACTGCCCTGCATGACAACTGCTAGTCCATAAACTTTATTTCTAGTATGTGGGTGACTATATTCTTAAAGAGTAGAAGAAATAGTAATATAAACGGGATCGCGATTGGGTAAACGCTCTAAAGGAAGACTATTACATAATAAACAATTAAGTACATCTTTGATTAATCAATCGATACCTAACATCTGGTTACTAAACTAGAGGTCGTAGATTCGATTCTCGGGCACACAAAATGGAGATTAAGTTGAAGCTCCTAGGCGACCAATTCCTGTATAAATGAGTACCTGGTCTAACACTCTGGGGCAATAATGAGCGATTGAAGCTTTTAGCTTTGACAACATTACTTTCGTGATAACTTATGCCGAAGAAGCAACGCATGGCTTGGGGTTGGGGGCAGCCCTACTCTGCCTCTCCTAAACTACGTCTGTGGTAAAAATAGCTTTGGGTGGCGTAAGTTTCCCAAGTGGCCGCCCACACTCAAAGTCAAGTCAAACCTCCGCTCAACAGTCCCTGAAAGGACCAAGGCGTACAGCGCGGCTGTTGTGTGCAATGTGACGGTTGCATGGCTAGTACAACGCGCCACCAGCCGCTAGTTGCGGTATTCACAACCAGTAGGCGGCGCTGGTATCTCAGCGCCTACTCAGTTCGGCCTCACGACGCTGAGCGCACGCCGTACGGAGCCTCCGCCGGAAATTGAACCCGGGACCACGAGCGCATCAAGCACACGCGTTAGCCACTAGACCACCAGGAGGCTCGGCCGCCCGCACTACGTCTTAAGAATAATCTATATTATATGCCGCTGCATTAAAAGGGCTTAATGGATGGTTGAAATTGTATTGTACTCTAAAAAAAATGTATAACTTACTGAAATGTCTTTCTTTTGGGATTGCCGTAATCCCCACTTGGCACTACGGTGTCGAGATTACTCCGCTTAACTGACGTCGTGGGGTCTTTATGACCTCACTAAGATTTTTGGTTACGCATATTTTTCAAATTCCTATATTGCATGTTTATTAGACTTAGAAGAAAGGAAAAATAACTGACCAATATTTCTGGTACACGTACTATACACTTTTCACGCAGAAATTCAACATCAGGAATAAGAAATCAAGAGAATAAAAAATTACACTATCGTCTAGCAGAAAATTGTTAAGTTCTAGATGTAGTGGTCGCCAACGTCCGAAGGACTGGACAAGGCTAGCAAAAAAGAAGAAGAAATAGAAACACTGTAACAGTAAATCGTTTATTTTCTTTTAGGCGTAAATAAATAATATACACTACTATTTCCAGTTCGTAGAACATTGAAAACCGGCAAAAAAAAGTTTCAAAGTCAAACAAATTGTAGAAAAAATTACATTTTTGAAAATGAGAAATACCTAATGAGTCAACAACAAACTGACGCAATCGATATGTTGAAGAACTTCAGCAGTAGTTAATTCAAATTTTTGTTTTTTTCCCGAGATAATCAGCAGTCTCCCATTTACACGGGCTTAGCTGCGTAATTTCCTTATCACTTATAGCCTATATGACCAATGACATTTAAAAAAAATTGTTTTGAAACACCTTGCGTCAAGTATCACTATATTTGGCCTTAAATAAATGACACCATAATCGCTATGGTGTGATGAAATAAGATCCCAAGTAGTTATTCTGCGCAAATTCTGGTGCATTGACTACAAAATAGTCTTATTCCCTTCAAAGTAGATCCCTTAGAAGGCGACACACTTAAGAAAACATTTAACCCATTGATGGAAACAACGAAGAAAGTAACTTAATCAACTATCAGTGCGACTAGTCGGTCCGTCACAAGGGTTTTGATGTCCTCTACACTTTTAAAATAGGAACTTTTGGTTTTTGAAAACAGAAAGTAATTAGGTACATTAAGACCCCCTTACCTAAGGGTATCACAGAAATGTCTATTTTGCTCAAACACTTTTTCACAGAAAGTGTGCTGTGACACTGAGCATGGAATCACACAAGAGTCAACAACAATCTGAGCAGTACTCGAATCGTACACTCATCAGAACTGTGTACGGACAATAGAGAAAAATCAAACACATAACCATCAACAAGATTATACCTTACTGTCTTCTAAACGCGTGTACTTTTAATTGCCTTCACAGGTCAAAAGAACGCTGTACAAATGTCTTCTGACGATTAAATTTCCTTCGTGCAACTTCAGTCGTTAGGTACGACGCGTTTCGGACTCACAGTCCCATCTTCAGGAGAAAATCACTGGAGGCGAGCTCGTCAGTAAAAAACAATTAAGACGCACATAAAAACACTGAATTCATTATAGACTCATTACCGACTCAAGTCTAATAAGTATTGTTGAAACGTCGAGACAAATAATGTAAAATTTCTGTCGTACTTATTGACCGTTCCTTGCTAAACCGTCCACCGTTAAAAATTTATTGACCGACGATAACTACTAAATTAAGAAATTGTATTATTATTTTTATTTAGTTTTTCAATATTATTTAATAATTAGGCCTATACATCACTCTTTCAAAGTTTCATTCTCAAACTACAAGTGTTTGTGTGTGTGTGTGTGTATGTGTGTGTTGTGTGTGCCTGTCATTGAAAAATAAAATAACGTATTTCCGTGGAAATCTTAAAAGAAGTTAAGTATTTCATGTATACTACTGTTTAAAGGGAACGGATGAATATTGTCTTAAACATTTTCCAGAAGCCTGCAGCTTTCACTATGAAATTTTTATTATGCATGTAATAGTGTCTCTGCGCATGCATCTTTAGCGAATGATTTCTTATTATCTCGTGACATCTCTTTATTATCTCATGATTTCTCATTCGGTTGGGACGAACAAATTTGAGGAGAGAATAAAAAAAGTGATTAAATAAAACTGTAGTTACGTAAGAAAATGAAAATACGATTATGAGACGGAGAGCTGAGCTGTAGGTTAAACACAGGATGTGCAATGTAAGGGGACTGAAAGGAAGCCAGACTCAGTAGGATGGTCATCTAGCTACATACCTTAAATCCGCTGACCATATGACTCGTAGATGAGCTTGTTATTCGCACCTTTCCTTAATTTCGAGAAACGAGAACACTTCATAGACGCCTAGATCTCCTGACCTGTCAGCTTGCGATTTCGTCGTCTGGGGAAACTACACTGTAGTCGACCTGCTACGACAGAAAAACTGATCGTCGAAGCCCGAGAGAAAATTGCCAACACTCGTGTTGAAATGTTACGTCAAACCGTGGCAATTGTTACTAAGAGACTTCAGAAATATCTGCGTAGACGTGTAACTCACTTGTGCACAGAGATGAAGCTACTTGTAAGAGATCGTATTTATAAGTGTATCTTGAGTACGTTTGGCTTAAATAGCTTCTTTCGTACTATCAACGTACAAATTTAATATCACATATTAATTTTTAAATTTTCCGATTCTCTGAGAAACCCAGCAAGTACGATTCTCTTAGGTTGATTAGTGTAAGGCAACTATGAGTTACGGGATGTTTGGAGGGGAAAAACGATTATGCTTCGAAGGGAAAATCGAGAAAAGGAACAAGAGCTAGGAGGAGATCAACTGACCATGGATCACATCCTTATAGAGTGAGTCATAATTTAATTTCAATAAACAAAATGGAATCAGCATAAATAAAATATTTATAATAAATGAACAAAACGTTAGATGGACACTTTCCAGAATTTGAGAAAGAAATGTCTCTCACTAAGTTCGAATTCTGTTGTATAAGTTCGACTTTTTTCGCAGACTACTTTCGACAATATACATTCAAATAATTTAAAGTCAGCGACCTTTTCCGAATTATAACAAAAAACATTTGTTTCCTTGTAATCCTACCTGAGGAAACTGACAGCACTGGATGAAGGACAGATGTAAGAAAATATAAAAGAGGGAAAGTTTCCAGAAATTGAATAAACAATAATTATATTAATAAACGAATTACATACTAAATACAATATGAACTAATGGACAAGCAAGTAGTTTTGATAGCGATTACAATAATATTATTTTCATCAAACGTTTTAAGTAACAATAAACTATATATTACAAATTTAATATGCAAAAACTGTAATAGTGAGTAAATGGTTAATAGGTATAATACGAAAGAACATATGCCTAATATCTATTAAGTGTCAGGAAGTAACGAAAAGGGAAACACCGTACTTGGGAACGGCATATGTCTCCAGGAATGAGGAAATATTTCGCACGGTATGCATAACATTAACGCATATGCAAAAAGCGCTCAGTGGTGAATTCTTGAATCTCGCTTGTTCGACGGACAATGTAAATTAACAAAAAATTATGTGTAAAACATCTGTATGTAAGGAAAGTGAAGAAGCATGAAATTATTAAAACTAAATTATTGTTGACACACACACACACACACACACACACACACACACACACACACACACACACACACACACACACACACACACACACACACACACACACACACACACACACACACACACACACACACACACACACACACACACACACACACACACACACACACACACACACACACACACACACACACACACACAACAGGAACTGGCGCCGGGAGTGACTGAGAAAGCGCTGCAGCTGAGTCTCAGAATGTCAAACAAGGAAAGTATGGCTATAAAAAGAGAGACAGTGCTCCTCAACACTCAGTCGCACCCAGTCCTTCAGTCAGGAGAGGGATGAATACTAAGGTGAGTTACGGTTTTCAAATTAACTGAATCTACTTACTGAAAAATGACACTCCATAACAACAATGTCTTAATTCATTTTATTTACGTTAAACCGATGTGCAGGGAGTTAAAATACGTAATAGGCAGGGAAGGATATTAATTTTAAAACGAATAAAAAAATACTGTTAAACTTTAAAACTGGAAAGAAAAAACGCGAAAATTTAACATGAAGACGTGACTTGTTCCACCTTGAAGTATGGCGGTGGCGGTAAATTGAAACATAAGCTCGTCACATGTAACATTTTTTTGACATGTTACGTATTACTTAACATCCACCGTATTAATATAACATAAATTATATTAATTAATTAACGGTGTAATTAATTAACCGTATTAGAATCGGGGCGCCAAGGATACATTAGTAGAACAGGTTTAAGAACGAATCAAAAAGATTAAACACACAAAGTCAAATATTTAAACAGATTATTAAATATGATACTCAAATTATATAGTTGAATAACTACATTGATTCAGTTTATCTGGGATAATATCCTGGGGTAATATGAGTTGTAGAAGCGTAGGGCTAGCCATATTCCGTATGCCGGACAGCACACATAAGTAGAGTGGCGGCCTCCGCTGTCCAGACTCTTAAACACTAAAACGAAGAATTATTAAGAAATACGGTTTTAACAAATTCAGTCAATTTTAATACCAATCCAATAGGCTTAAAAACTATTTTAAAACTCCAAACTAGAAACGGTACTGAAAATAAAGACAAAGCAATAATATACTCATTGTTTGTTTACCATCATGACAAAGTACTACCATGTACCGTGTAACAAAATAAATGATTAAAAATATGTGAAAATATGACAAATTGAAAAATTTTTAATAGCTAAAATAAACCACACAAGGCAGCAAAAATAAAACGAAATATTTATTCAATAAAACGATATTGTCCTATAACGAATATAGGCATAGTCATGGTAGTTAACAATCAAATACAAGAAGCGTAGAGAAAACGCATGAAAAAATAAAGGAAAGTTTTATACGGCCTATGTAGTTTGGTAGGTTATTAGCTTGATTTTATCTTTACGCGTTATGGAAAGCACATAATAAATGAATAATTCGCTTGTTTGGTTCGTTCCAGTGTGTTATTATAGCCCTAGCGGCTCTACTTGCAATCAGTTTGGCTGAAGATGAGAAGAAGTTCACAAGACAGGCTGAAGATTCTATAGCCGCCGACGATAAGAAACAAGAAAAACGAGGATTAGCTTCTTTTGGATACGGAGGTGGACACGAGGGATTTGGTGGTGGCGACATTGGCGGCTCTTACGGAGGTGAACTTCACGGAGGGTATGGAGGAGGACTGGAAGGAGGTTATGGAGGACATTATGGAGGTCAATACGAGGAATTCGGTAGTGGGGACATTGGCGGCTATTACGGAGGTGGACACCAGGCGTTTGGCGGTGGCGACATTGGTGGCTCTTACGGAGGTCAACTGCACGGAGGTTACGGAGGAGAACTTGAAGGAGGATATGCAGGACACGGAGGATATAGTAGCGGAGATTTTGGCGGCGGTTATGAAGCTGGGCTAACAGCAGGACTCGGAAACGGGCACTCGGAACATGTGAAAGCAATCACCATCACAAAGCAAGTGCCTGTACCGTATCCAGTACACGTTGAAAAGAAAGTACCATATCCAGTCAAGGTTCCCGTAGATAGACCTTATCCAGTCCACGTTCCCAAACCGTACCCAGTACATGTTGAGAAACCAGTACCTATACCAGTCAAAGTACCAGTACCTCATCCATACCCAGTCACCGTAGAAAAACACGTACCATACCCAGTTAAAGTACCCGTAGACAGGCCGTACCCTGTACACGTACCCAAACCATACCCAGTAATAGTTGAAAAGAAAATCCCTTACCCAGTTGAGAAACCATACCCAGTGCCGGTCAAGGTGCCCGTCGACAGACCATATCCAGTGCACGTCCCTGTAGAGAAACCAGTTCCATATCCAGTAGAGAAACCATATTCAGTACCAGTCAAAGTACCAGTCGATAGGCCTTACCCAGTACATGTTCCCAAGCCGTACCCAGTTCCTGTTGAAAAACCAGTACCATACCCAGTAGAGAAGCCAGTACCTTATCCAGTGAAAGTACCTATTAAAGTACCCGTCAAAGTACCGTATCCGGTAGAAGTTAAGGTTCCAGTCCACATTCCAGTACCTGTCAAACACCACTACGAACACGAGGATGGTGGTTTCGGTGCCAGCGACATTGGAGGCAGCCATGGTGACGATGGTGGATTCGGAAGCGGAAGTTCTTATCACCATCACTGACTGAAGAAAGTGATTGACTGATTAATTGTTTACAAATGTATATATTTCAACACTTGTCTTTAGTAACTTTCTGACTATAGAGTCCTCTTTCACTGTAAATACGTATATGAGAAGAATGCGCTTGTATATATAAAGACTTATGTGTAATACTTCTACAAATAAATATTTAAACCTACAGTAATTGTCTTTGTTCACTTGTTTTTAGTTACGATTTAAGATGGTTACTTTATTATAAACTCCTGTCGCGAAGTGAATGCCGTAATTTAAAAGTGTAGTAGTTAATAATTAACAGATTATCTTAATATGGTTAAATTTTAGCATAATATATTTTAATTCGTCTCTATTACTGTGTTAAATAAACACCGGATTATGATGCAGGTTGACTAATTATTGGCTTGATAGATTGTAATAAATAGGAAACCGGCGTTCATAACTACATAGTTTAATTTATGTGGTAAGAAAAACTATACTTCTGAAACGGCCGATGTGTCTTCCTTTTGCCTTGAAATTTTCTTTTCTTTTACAACTTGTTGGAGTAGAATTTTTCTCCACTTTCTGAAACATCAAAATTTCGCCGTAAAGATCTATTTCCAGTGTTAATGATCAACGATTCGCTAGGTCTTAAAGTTTACTACCTGGATGCTGATAGTATCACAAAAGAGTTTAAGTTACAACAGGAAAGTTAAAAGTTTTCGAGTATGAATCTTTTTATAACTGCACAATATAACAAACGGCATATTTTTGGTAATTTTTTATAAATTACTAATATTTACATTAATGGAAAAATATCCTGTATTTAATTTGATGTGTGGCTATACTATTTTTATTTTTGTAAGCGTTTAGGTGTTCAAAACAAACAATAAAACTATATATCACACCTATACACAATAACACGCCAGTAAACAACCGAAAGCCAACAGGAATCCATAGCAGCAACCAACCTGGACACAAGTATTCAACAAGACAAAAAATTAAGATGGCTTAGGATAGGCAAACTATTGTATGCCCGTAACACGTCTCAAGTAAGGAAATATATATATATATATATTTTTTGTAACAAACTATATTAAATTTCGTTTACAAAATAAAAATCTGTGGTTTACCAAAAATAAAAATTTTTGGTGGTTTTGTTTTTTTGAAAAATATTGTTTAATTGGTTTTTGTTGTTTGTATTTAGTAAATTCATTTTCGTAATTGATTAGTGTAAAAATTTAACTCCTTTGTTTCTGTTTCTGTTAATTGTATCACCTTACGTTTTATAATTAACTTCCGCGTTAATTGTATTATCTCCAGCACTAATTGATAGACGGTTCTTCTTCTTAATTGAGAATTCTCCTTCTTTTTTGGTAAAGTCCGCCTTTCGGATAGTCCGTGATCTCAATTTATCTTATTTTTTAATTCTATTTAGTAAATTTATAAATAAATATAAACCAAATTGCAGAAATTTTAGATTTATTAACAATTGTATAATGTATCAAGTGTTAATCGATTGTTCAACAGTAGTATCGACTCGTTCTCAGGGCTGTCGATTAATTTTTTACATCCGTATTTTCTATTAATTATTAGGTTCTTTGAACGGTTATTTTATATATAGTCAGAGAAGGGTGAGGTCAGGAAAGTATAACACTTACAGGTAAAAAGCTTAAGAATTAAAAATTACAAGTTATTAGTTAATATATAATGTTTATTCAAGAAAAAATTCGAACCATTGAAGACTGTATGATTATGTTGGTAAAGCTCGCTTTGAATTGTGGAAGTCAAGATGGCGTCTCCCGGACTGCATATGTTAAACCGTAGTCGGCTCGATGAAAATTTCTTCCAATAAATGGTGCCTTTTCAATGTTTCCTCATCTCCGCAGGTGTGATTATTCCTTCTGGTGTTAGTAGAATGGTTCTGGTTCAGTGTTTTGTGATTCACTTCGATTAAATATGTATGATAATGTTTAATTTACTTTCTTCAATAAGGTCGAAACTTGCACTTCTCGTCTCGTTATTAAGAATTATTTATGGTATAGGTTTAATTTATTATTTCACTCATTTACTGTTCCGTATTACTTTAGTTTAATTGTGGCATTAAATGTTCTCACTGAGTTTAAGGTTTAAGTTCAAAATTTAGTAATTTACGATTTTTCACTGTAGACTAGGCTTACAGACAGATCGCCATATTTGTCTACTATATAGGTTAATATAAGCAAAAATCTCGTTCAAGTGTGCTCGACAAGGTCCAATAATTAAATGTTCTCATTTCCTTCGTCTCCTGAAATCGTCTTAGCCAATTTAATATTAGCAATGCATTGTTTTAAATCTGTTTGGCTTCCGCTACATTCGGAAAATTTACATTATATTACTGAATATATTTTTGCTATTATTTAATTTTATGAAATACTAAATACATAATCTCTTTCTTTAGTTCATTCTGTTTGATTTGATGCCAAACAAGATAGTTTTACAAAGTTTTTTATCTAAAATGCTATATTTCTTTCATTTTGAAAAAGTAGGCTTTAAAATTTACTTCCTGTCCTTCCCCAAATGTTTGCCATTTTATATGTTATATTTATGATTGTACTAAATCTCAGATTGACATAAAATGTTTATCTTCCCTTAATTTCTTGTAATTTTATTAATTGGTTATCCTTTTAAATATTATTCAATAATTTATGACTCCCCACTCTGAATTTTCAGTTATTACATTTGCATTTTTTCTCATAATTCTTCCTATCTTTTTACAATATCTTTTTAAAGTATAATTTACATTATATTACTCTGTGACTGATTTACCTTACATAAATTTCATCAGTTTAACTAGTTTACTGTACTTGATTCTTCAATTATAATGTAGTTTAGATTTACCATTTTGCCTAGATTTTATCTGGTTTTACATACAAAGTTTTTTAATAATATAGCTTGTTTATACCCTTTCTGACCTTCTATTCTAATACAATGTTAATTAACAATTCCTTACTTTACTACAAGAACATTTAGTATTGAATTCTAACTAATAATACATAACAATTATTTGACATGAAAAACATGGTATTTAAGCTCAGGCATTCTAGTCTTGATTATTTCTAGTAACTCATAATAAACATTTTATAATAAAAGAATGGTATCCACACTCAGACATAGCATTCTTGATTAAAACTATTAAACATAATAAACATTTTAGAATATTAGAACATTACTCTCTATTTCCTACATTTAGGTATAGAGTTCATTTATTTTAATAGGAACATAACACATCTGTTCCTTCATTTTTAAATCTTTCTTAAAATTACTTGTGTGCAATCTTATCTGTTTTTTTTATTTTATTTTAGGGATGTATCCCTTGTCACTTTACTTATTAAATACCTCCTCTTTATTTATCTTACTCATTTCAGTGAATGTTATTAGATAGAGAGTGGCAATTTATTAGAAACATTAGTCTTTGCTTTTCACAATACTATTCTATCAAAGAGTATTCATGAAGTTAAATTAAAACTTAAAAGTTGTTTAAAGGTACACATTTATTAAGTTTAAGCATTTAATGCACTTTCTTGAAGTTTATTTACTACAATATAATAACTTGCACTTGTCTGTTAATTCTTGATACTATCACTAATCAGTTTTATAGTTTTATATTATCAAGGATTTTATTTATAGAGGACTGTTAAGATTTGTTTTTATTCATTATACAATAACTTTCCGGGGTGCACTTTTACTTATAACGCTAAACACTTTTGTTTTGTTTACATTTATTTTACATTAATTCTGTTTTTGGGTGTTATACTTTCATTTGTGACATTTAATTTCCTTTGAGGTTTTTGTTTTCTCCTTGTTGGGTTTCCTTTGATTATTTGTTGTAGTCTTCTCCTCCTACTATATTGTATCTTCAAATTCATTCCTGTTTATTAGGTAATTTGGTTTGTTCTGGGTATCTTCCTTATTCATTCTTTGTTACTTCATTACCATATAGTTATTATGTACGTTGGTTTGTTCTGGGTGTCTTCCTTACTTACTCCTATCCTACCTGGGTATTTTCTTACTTTATTTTAGTTTTTTAATTTATTTTTCATTATACATATTTGTTGCATAGTTGCTTTTTCTGTATTTTTACTTCTTCAAGTTATGATTGTATTTTATGGTGATACTTATTTGTTTTCATTTGGATTTTACTTTGATAGTTATTTTAATTGATATTTATTTATGATCATATTTCATTCATTATTAAGTGGATAATCTGTCATGCTACAATATATATGTATATATATATATATATATATATATTGCAACAGATCAAAATTTATTATACTAATAAGGATATAGTGAGTGTGTAAAATTCACAAACAAGTCTATTATGGAGGAGATGAAAAATTATTTATTATACACACAAATATAGTTTTTAAAGATGTATATTGTATTATAAATTGTCATGTATTGATAATAGAAATAATTGTTTGCATTGTTCGATAATATAAATCGATTTTACTTGGTTGCTGCAACGTCCTCCTCTCCTCTCGTCGCTCCCGTCCTGGCGTCCTCTTCTACAGCGTCCCTCCTTCCTGGTGTCCTCTTCGTCCTGGCGTCCTCTTCGTCTCGCCGTCCTCTTCTACAGCAGGCGGCTCCAGCGGCGATATTTCAATGAGTCTCGTTGTTATGTTTGGCCTGCTAACATTAATTAGTTTCTTCATAAATTGTTCACTCACAATGATTATAAATTTCACTCGTACAGTTTATTTTTAATTTATACTTTATATTTTCTTAATCTCAGGATTAATATGGGTATTAATTAATGCGGTGCGTTTAATGTACACCTTCCACGATATCTTGAAGTGTCTTTAAATTCCCTAAGCAGATATCTTAACTTACACGAAAACAGCATTGTATTATATTTTAAATTTTATCCAAATATTTTACCCACTCGGTTCTTAACGCAAAACTTCTTTAAGAATTACCAAGGTTTATTTTATATATGATATAACTACGTTCGTAAGAGAACAACTCTCTTCACCGGGCACAACTTCCCCTTGCAACTTCTACAGACAGACTGTGTCCATCCTAACTCTACAACGAATGAATCTCACAGAATTTAGTGTATTCTGATAGGCTAAGCCCAAGTCACATGATTGATGGAACAAAAAAGATATACAAATTTCATGAAAAACTTTGTATAATTTAGCACAGGCCTGCATGGAAATTATCTACGAATTTTATTTCCTATCTTTGATAAGAGTTACAATTGAGTTTTTCTTCACTTAAAAAAAAATTTCTAAAATAGTTATGAACCTCAGGGTATACACAAATTGAAGCTATTTACCTAAATAATTCCTTGTCAAAGTTTCACGTCAATCGGTTAACTACCACTGAAGCTATAGCGATCACACATTATCACACACGCACACCCGCACAAATTCACACAAAAAATACATGACAATATAGAACATCTTTTTATGAAGAGTTTGGTATACCCTAAATGCTTATCCATTTCTAAATACAATACTTACGACTAAAAGACAAAATATTACATAAAAAAAATTTAAACAAGGAAATGCTCGTCATCCATGTGCTCTTATATAAACAGCATAGCTTATCATCCTGTGTTCCGTTGCAATATATATCTTGAATGATTAATAGTATTAAATGTTATAAATTTATAAGAAACCACAAGAAAATCTAAAATTGTTGCTATTAATACGTTTTTATACGTGCAATTCTGATTACGACGTATAATATTTTCAAAAAATATTCTAAACATTTAATAGAATTTAACATTTAAATCACGATATCGTCGAATCCGTATCAACCGCAGTTGCTTCAATACCTTCTGCTGCCTGGCTGATATACAATGTCATATTTAACACACGATTCCTGAAAGCTAACTGGTCGTTTCCACACAAGGGTAAGATGGTGTGAATCTAAGACGTGTGTGAGTGCTAATTTCGTTTTCGAAAATACACCGTCAAGACGTGTTAAGAAAATGCGAACATACGGTTCTGAAATGAGAGTTTAAAAGCAATGACTAACAATAGGCCTACCACTACCACTACCCTCGTTTCAGTCAAACGAGGATTAGCTTCTTTCGGATACGAAGGTGGACACGAGGGATTTGGTGGTGGCGAAATTGGTGGCTTTTACGGAGGTGATGAGTTAAATTTATGTTATGAACTTTCAAAAAAATGAAAAGACTAAAAAGGCTGAAAAGACTTGTACTACTAAACGTATTGTATTTAAGTGTTTTCAGTCTGATAAAAGAGGGGAATGATAATCAATTGAAAAAACAAAAAATAATAAATTAAACCTTGAAAATTCCTTTTTACAGTAAACACATGAATAAGAGTTGAACATAAAGGCAATATTACGTTGTGCTGTTGATAAGAAATTTTAAGTTGTTAGATTGACACTGTCTTTAAGTATGTTGCAAAGCACGTAATGATTGAATAATTCGCTTGTTTCGTTCGTTGCAGTTTGTTGTTATAGCCCTAGCGGCTCTACTTGCATTCAGTGCGGCTGAAGATGAGAAGAAGTCCGCAAGACAGGCTGAAGATTCTGTAGCCGCCGAAGACAAGACACAAGAAAAACGAGGATTAGCTTCTTTCGGATACGGAGGTGGACACGAGGGATTTGGTGGTGGCGAAATTGGCGGCTTTTACGGAGGTGATCTCCACGGAGGATACGGAGGAGAACTTGAAGGAGGATATGCAGGACATGAAGGTTTCAGTAGCGGAGACTTTGGCGGCGGTTATGAAGGTGGGCTGGCCGCAGGACTCGGAAACGGGCACTCGGAACATGTGAAAGCAATCACCATCACAAAGCAAGTGCCTGTACCGTATCCAGTACACGTTGAAAAGAAAGTACCATATCCAGTCAAGGTTCCCGTAGATAGACCTTATCCAGTCCACGTTCCCAAACCGTACCCAGTACATGTTGAGAAACCAGTACCTGTACCAGTCAAAGTACCAGTACCTCATCCATACCCAGTCACCGTAGAAAAACACGTACCATACCCAGTTAAAGTACCCGTAGACAGGCCGTACCCTGTACACGTACCCAAACCATACCCTGTAATAGTTGAAAAGAAAATCCCTTACCCAGTTGAGAAACCATACCCAGTGCCGGTCAAGGTGCCCGTCGACAGACCATATCCAGTGCACGTCCCTGTAGAGAAACCAGTTCCATATCCAGTAGAGAAACCATATCCAGTACCAGTCAAAGTACCAGTCGATAGACCTTACCCAGTACATGTTCCCAAGCCGTACCCAGTTCCTGTTGAAAAACCAGTACCATACCCAGTAGAGAAGCCAGTACCTTATCCAGTGAAAGTACCTATTAAAGTACCCGTCAATGTACCGTATCCGGTAGAAATTAAGGTTCCAGTCCACATTCCAGTACCTGTCAAACACCACTACGAACACGAGGATGGTGGTTTCGGTGCCAGCGACATTGGAGGCAGCCATGGTGACGATTTTGGATTCGGAAGCGGAAGTTCTTATCACCATCATTGACTGATGCAAGTGATTCACTGATTAATTATTATAACACTAGTATTCCTTGTTACTGTTGTCGATAGAGTACTTTTTCACTGTAAATACATGAAAGGAATGCGTTTGTATATAAATTTTGATGTTTTCTTAAATAAATAATTTAAAAATAAACTTACTTCTTCTTATTCACTTGAGTGTCGTCCGAATCTGATGTTTTTAATCTTAATCCGCAATCTCGACTAGTTCAGGTATAATTTACTTTCCACTTTTGGTAACATAAATCTTTCGACAGAAAGGATTTCTTCCAGAGTTCATGATCAGCAGATCGGTGCGTATTGACGTATCCCTTTTGGATGTTGATAATTTTAAATAACCTGACACAAATTTATAAGAAACCACAAGAAAATCGAAAAATTGTTGCTATTAATACGTTTTTAGAAACGTGTAATTCTGATTACGAGGTATTATATTTTCAAAAAAATATTCTAAACATTTAATCGAAATTAACATTTCAAATCACGTTATCGTCAAATCCGTATCAGCCGCAGTTGCTTCAATACCTTCTGCTGCCTGGCTGATATACAATGTCATATTTAACACACGATTCCTGAAAGCTAACAGGTCGTTTCCACACAAGGGTTATACGGTGTGAATCTAAGACGTGTGTGAGTGCTCATTTCGTTTTCCGAAAATACACCGTCAAGACGTAGTAGGGGGAAAATGAGGATTCTGAGCCACAAAGGAATGCCGCCTTTCTTAGAAAACATAAAAAAACGATAAAAAACATGATCTAAAAGATGACGCCGCCACCGCTGGACCCGCAGCATCCGCGAATTTTCGTGAAAATTTTTTTTATTTTTTTAATTTTGGTTTTTTATTTTTTTAATTAAATTGATTTGCATATCAAGGGGTGGGATGAGGTTCAATGGACCACAGCACCCGCGAATAAATTTTTTTATTTTTTTAATTAAATTGATTTGGTGGGATGAGGTTCAATGGACCACCAGCATCCGTGAATATAATTTTTTATTTTTTTAAGAAAGCTGATTTGCATATCAGGGGGTGGTGGTGGGTGGGAGGTTGTTTTTTTATTTCATATCAGGGGGAGGTGGTTCCAACTCGATGCATTATAGTGTATATTAAAATATATGATCAGGTGTACCAACCTTTGCATGAGTTCAAATTTGTTGTGTGTTATAATGTATATTAAATCTATATGATCAGGTGTACCAACCTCTGTATTATTATTATAGTGTATAGATATTTTATATGAGCAGGTTTGTCAACATTTTCTGCGGCGGGGGGAGGGAAATTCAAATATGTGTTATATAGTGTATATATTAAAATATATGATCAGGGTTACCAATCTTACATTATTGTGTGTGTGTATAGAGCAGATCTGCCAACATTTTTTTCTCTTCTGTGGTAGGAAATTCAAACTATATGATCATACTTGTTACTCTCTCTCTCTCTCTCTCACATTTGAATGTAAGTAAAACTATCTCTCTCTCTCTCTCTCTCTCTCTCTCTCTCTCTCTCTCTCTCTCTCTCTCTCTCTCTCTCTCTCTCTCTCTCTCTCTCTCTCACTGTGTACATTGCGCACATGTATATGAAATTAGAAAGTTTATATTTATTCGACAAATATTAACGCCCTCTCTCTCTCTCTCTCTCTCTCTCTCTCTCTCTCACTCTCACTTGTTTCAACTGTGGCAACAAATAGTAACGTCCTCTCGCTCTCTCTCTGTCTCTCTCTCTCTGTCTCTCTCTCTCACTCTCACTTGTGTGTCAACTGTGTCAACAAATAGTAACGTCCTCTCTCTCTCTCTCTCTCTCTCTCTCTCTCTCTCTCTCTCTCTCTCTCTCTCTCTCTCTCTCTCTCTCACTCTCTCTCTCTCACTCTCACACGTTTCAACTATGCTGATTGATCCTTGTTAGAAATATATATATTTGGCAAATATTAACTATGTATGTGTGTTGTTGTTGGCAATGAACTACTTACCTGTTGTGCTGTTACAGATGACAAATCCATACGTTAACGGCTTAGCAATCTTCAATACGCTCTTCTTCATAGGTGCAGTTTACACACGCACATAGTTTCAGTAGTGTATAGCGAAATAAATTAAAATTATACATACACATGAAAACGGTGGTTGAAATTCATACAAATCTTCTCATGTAACAGTTCACAAAAATAAATTAATTGTGCACATGTTCAGAGGTGTAGAGTGAAATAAAATAAAGTCATAATTTGTTTACGACTTAGCAATCTTCAATACGCTCTTCTTCATGTGATACAATACTTCTGTTTTAAGGTTGAAGTTTACACACACACACACATAGGTTCAGTAGTGTATAGCGAAATAAAATTAAAATTATACACACACATGAAAACGGTGGTTGAAATTCATACAAATCTTCTGATGTAACAGTTCACAAAAATAAATTAATTGTACGCATGTTCAGAGGTGTAGAGTGGAATAAAATAAAGTCATAATTTGTTTAAATGATTAAATATATTTTAAAATTCACAATTAAATAAATACATTACTGTATAGAAAGATTAACTATGCGCACACACACACACACACACACACACACACACACACACACACACACACACACACACACACACACACACACACACACACACACACACACACACACACACACACACACACACACACACACACACACACACACACAACGATACAGAAGTATTCACTACATTAAGCCAAGTCATTGCGTCCTACTTTCTAATAAAATAAAGTCATAATTTGTTTAAATGATTAAATATATTTTAAAATTCACAATTAAATAAATACATTACTGTATAGAAAGATTAACTATGTGCACACACACACACACACACACACACACACACACACACACACACACACGCACACGCACACAACGATACAGAAATATTCACTACATTAAGCCAAGTCATTGCGTCCTACTTTCTAATAAAATAAAGTCATAATTTGTTTAAGTGATTAAATATATTTTAAAATTCACAATTAAATAAATACATTACTGTATAGAAAGATTAACTATGTGCACACACACACACACACACACACACACACACACACACACACAACGATACAGAAGTATTCACTACATTAAGCCAAGTCATTGCGTCCTACTTTCTAATCCCTGAAAGACAAAAACATACAATCAGTAGTAATAATAAAAATCACTGTTTTATTAATTTAAAATACTGTATGAAAGAGTGGTGTGTAATTTTCATCCAAAATATGTAAAACAAAAATACAGATTATATGATAAGTAAATTGTATGTATATATCACTGAATAATAATATAATCGTTCTAGTGTTAACGTTTGCTGCAACAGGTAACGCAGTTTTGATAAGTAAATTGTATGTATATATCACTGAATAATAATAATCGTTCTAGTGTTAACGTTTGCTGCAACAGGTAACGCAGTTTACAAATAATTACATATAGGTTCAGAGGTGTATAATGTAAAACAAAAATACAGATTATATGATAAGTAAATTGTGTGTATATATCACTGAATAATAATATAATCGTTCTAGTGTTAACGTTTGCTGCAACAGGTAACGCAGTTTACAAATAATTACATATAGATTCAGAGGTGTATAGTGAAATAAATTAAAAATAGAAATTAATTCCTCATAAGTTAATGTCCTTTCAAATAGTATTCTCTGCACTACAGTCAAACATACGCACACACAGTGATAAAAATTGTTTATTAAAAGTAGTTTGTTACCTTAACAAGTACTGTTATCCTACGCCGTTGGGGTCCTCAACCACTCGCGGACGAAATTACATGTGGACATTGATGCCTTATGGACTTGTGCGGGATTGTCGCCCACCTCCCAATCCATAATTCTTATTTTGCAGACACAACATCTTACAACATCACCGTCGCCTTCGTAAAAGAAACCAGCTTTAGCCAGATCGGACAATTTCACGTTCTCATGCGGGTATATAGGAACGTAAATTTTAATATGCCCACGACGTTTGATGTTGTAATAGCTGTTCAGACGGTTTGTAAAAGAATGTGCGTATTCGTCCATATCTGAAGCTCGTTTACTTCGGTACATTCAACCTCAGCGATGATAGCTGCGTGCGTTCCTATAATAATAATAATAATAATAATAACAGTACCTGCTTCATTATCATATACATTATGTGCTATATATAAATATATACATAAGGCTTTCAACACACACACACACACACACATTTTTTTTAAAACAGGACAGCGTATTATCTATATAACGTTTTGTTTCAGATAAGAATAGTTTGAATATAAAATGAAAGGGTACGTTGTATTTTGTTATGAGAAAATGCATTTCTAAATTTCGTTACATTTGTCAAAAGATCTTATTGATCAGACGTATGAGTAATTATATTAATCCTTATGTAGCAAACAATAAATTATGTTTTTTTACTTAGTAACATATGCAAATCTTTTACTTACCTCTTAAATGTTGTTATACACACACAATAGCCGATTGTACGATGAGTGTCTCATACAAATGAGAAATAGTGACATGTCGTCTTGTGTGTATATATATCATACGGCGGTAGCGTACACGTTTGAAAGTTGATGCACATTAAATTCTCTCTCTCTCTCTCTCTCTCACACACATTACAGATATTGATATTAATTGCATGTATGTTCAGAGGTTTGGTGTCTAAATCGATGCATTTTACTTTCACTTTCTAATTTGACACATGGCTTACTTCCATACATAAATAGCTATCGTCCATATCCGTCTACGAGTGTTGCTAAACGAAATTAAAAATGTTGTAATACATAACGTCCTGTGAAATAGATATGGTATGTTTTTTAGGACAGCCAAAAGCATGAAAGTATTATTTAAATCTGTATGGAAGTCATCTATAAATATCGAGTCAGTGCAACACAACGTAACATGATTCATGTCAACGTGTGCACGTCGTATGTATGTGTGTGCGTGTGCGTCTATGTGTTCGTGTGTGCGCGTGTTTGGTTACGTTGCGTATGCGTCTGTGTGCGTGCACGTCGGATGTGTGATTACGTGTGCGTCAACATTATCGTTATTTTGTCTGAGCTATGTTAACTTCACACACACACATGGAAATGTAGGAAAAGCGTCTGAGGGCAAAGTTATGCAAGGGGTTGTTGACGAGAACCAAACAAACTTGGATCAGCCAGTAGTGTTTAGGTCATCAGTACATGACGCAACGGTAGTGATAGGTCCAATTAGGTTTGTTACACGTTGTGTGTTAGGTTAAAATGCAGTCCATTCATTCACAAGTCATAATTAAATAATTAACATTACAGAGATTGATATTAATTGCATGTATGTTCAGAGGTTTGGTGTCTAAATCGATGCATTTTACTTTCACTTTCTAATTTGACACATGGCTTACTTCCATACATAAATAGCTATCGTCCATATCCGTATACGAGTGTTGCTAATCGAAATTAAAAAATGCTGTAATACATAACGTCCTGTGAAATAGTATGGTATGTTTTTTAGGACAGCCAAAAGCACACACACACACACACACACACACACACACACACACACACACACACACACACACACACACACAAGAATCTGATGTTTTGTATACGTTCTAGGTGAAAAACTACTGGGGATGTCTCTGACTTTAGTTGGAAATAAATAACATTACAGATATTGATATGGTACTACGAGGAGCCTATACGTGAATACTATACATCAGACTGCTTGTATCTGTCATTAGCAATCTAACGTTACGACGGCAGTGTGTACGTATGCGTCTGTGTGTGTTCGCGTGTGCGTGTTTGGTTACGTTGTGTACGTGTGTGCGTGTTTGGTTACGTTGCGTATGTATGTGTGTGTGTGCACGTCAGATGTGTGATTACGTGTGCGTCAGATGTGTGTTCGTGTGTGCGTGCGTCGGATCATGACTGAGGTACGTCCTTTATTGCATGAGAATATGCAAGTAGAGCAGAGCAGACACGTTTACGCAATGTCAAGTGCACACACACACAAATGCCAATAAACTACATGTAACTATATTACGTCTAACATGAAAATGCAAATTATATTTCCATTACCAAAATCTGACATGTTATACTTCATTATCCTACGTAACATTACAATGTTCTGTCTTTATTGTGTACTGTGACTTAAGCGTGCACTCACACACACACACACACACACACACACACCAGGAAGCCACAATAATAATAGTCAACCAACAACACATATGTACTTCACCAGACAAAAAAACCGGAAGGCTGAGGATGGGTACAAGATAGTACCCGAAACATGTTCCAAAAAAGGAAAAAAAAAATAACATCTTGTGGTAAATTTAATTATAAATATTAAATGTAATATATATATATATATATATATATATATATATATATGTATATATATATACGGCGTTAACAGAATATTATGAGTATACGCGACAGGATTGCCTAGTATCGTCTGAATTGGTGGGAACATCTTTGCCGAATGGATGACTGCCGCATTCCCAAATAATTATGGAACTACAAGCAGAAGGGACGGAGAGGTTTGGGACGCCCGAGGAAGCGCAGGAGTGGCCAGCTCTAGACTCTTTAATTGTTTGAGGCCGGAACACACCATCCTTTGTTTAATCCTTCCAGCTGATTATGATTACTTCCATTACCGTTTTTTCCGTCAACTCACTGACTACTACACAGAGGTTTTAGCAGAAAGGGACGTTGTTACCTCGATAGGATACTCTGGTTGCCCACTTTACAAATTTAATGTGACTGTAGAGTTAAAAAAGTCGTAACAGCTCGAAGTGTCGAGGTAACGGCGGGAATAGTCAAACTGACAAGTCCACGTCCATATGTTCACCTGTACATTCTCTCTTCCTTCAGGTATCAAATTGACGAATCATCTTCATTCATCTTAATTGTTATTTAAATAAGCAGTCTCTGTAATTCCAACTTTGTCTTGCTTACTTGCTGAACTGCTACCTGTCATGCTTCGGGCGTAGCCTTTCAGTGTCTCAATCATTATCAAGTCCAAAACCACGACTAGCTAACCTTCAGCAGGAACGTGGGGAGGAGCAGACTGAACAAGGTAAAAAGTTCAATACCAATTGTCACAGTTAAGAAATTATTTTTGTAATTATGTAGCGTGCCAACTTGCTGATGCGAATTAACGTTTGAGTCATACATACTATGTCTATTGGTGTGTGTATGAAAAGTCTCACTCTTAACATCGTTTAGAAATTGTCATGTAGATGAAAATTTTTCATGTTCCTTCATAGGTTTGTCACCTTCTTTCCACTCTATCGTCTACGAATGACATACTATGTCCACAAACATCGAAATTTCTAGGGTAGAAGTAGAACCCCGCAAACGCTAACTCGTCGGGGCTGATAAACGTCACTTCCCAATACTTGAACGATTTTATTCTTTCACTTTCAATACTAAAATCATGAGCAGCCGACATCTTCACGGTTTGTAATAAACTGACATATTACCCTGACGAGTGTTATTTATTTACTGAGAATGAATGAATACTGAAAAACAAAAGGTACGGTTATAACGCTGGTATTATGTTAGTGTATCTTAAACGTTTTATATATCAATTTGTAGCGCATGAACATGTGATAAGTAAGACGTTGTTGCAAGTGAGTGTCGATGTGTGTGTGTGCAACTGTACTAAAAAGCTGTTATGCGCATGCGCAAATAATTCAAATGCACTTACGTAGATGACTGAAAAAGAGATGATTTACATAATACATGTACGCTTAGACCAACTATTTGATAGATCAAGAAAATTAAGTTTATTTTCGCACGCACACACGAACACACACAGACACACACGTAATCACACATCTGACGTGTACACACACACATACATACGCAACGTAACCAAACACGCACACACGTACACAACGTAACCAAACACCCACACGCGAACACACACAGACGCATACGTACACACTGCCGTCGTAACGTTAGATTGCTAATGACAGATACAAGCAGTCTGATGTATAGTATTCACGTATAGGCTCCTCGTAGTACCATATCAATATCTGTAATGTTATTTATTTCCAACTAAAGTCAGAGACATCCCCAGTAGTTTTTCACCTAGAACGTATACAAAACATCAGATTCTTGTGTGTGTGTGTGTGTGTGTGTGTGTGTGTGTGTGTGTGTGTGTGTGTGTGTGTGTGTGTGTGTGTGTGTGTGTGTGTGTGTGCTTTTGGCTGTCCTAAAAAACATACCATATCTATTTCACAGGACGTTATGTATTACAGCATTTTTTAATTTCGATTAGCAACACTCGTATACGGATATGGACGATAGCTATTTATGTATGGAAGTAAGCCATGTGTCAAATTAGAAAGTGAAAGTAAAATGCATCGATTTAGACACCAAACCTCTGAACATACATGCAATTAATATCAATCTCTGTAATGTTAATTATTTAATTATGACTTGTGAATGAATGGACTGCATTTTAACCTAACACACAACGTGTAACAAACCTAATTGGACCTATCACTACCGTTGCGTCATGTACTGATGACCTAAACACTACTGGCTGATCCAAGTTTGTTTGGTTCTCGTCAACAACCTCTTGCATAACTTTGCCCTCATACGCTTTTCCTACATTTCCATGTGTGTGTGTGAAGTTAACATAGCTCAGACAAAATAACGATAATGTTGACGCACACGTAATCACACATCCGACGTGCACGCACACAGACGCATACGCAACGTAACCAAACACGCGCACACACGAACACATAGACGCACACGCACACACATACATACGACGTGCACACGTTGACATGAATCATGTTACGTTGTGTTGCACTGACTCGATATTTATAGATGACTTCCATACAGATTTAAATAATACTTTCATGCTTTTGGCTGTCCTAAAAAACATACCATATCTATTTCACAGGACGTTATGTATTACAACATTTTTAATTTCGTTTAGCAACACTCGTAGACGGATATGGACGATAGCTATTTATGTATGGAAGTAAGCCATGTGTCAAATTAGAAAGTGAAAGTAAAATGCATCGATTTAGACACCAAACCTCTGAACATACATGCAATTAATATCAATATCTGTAATGTGTGTGAGAGAGAGAGAGAGAGAGAGAATTTAATGTGCATCAACTTTCAAACGTGTACGCTACCGCCGTATGATATATATACACACAAGACGACATGTCACTATTTCTCATTTGTATGAGACACTCATCGTACAATCGGCTATTGTGTGTGTATAACAACATTTAAGAGGTAAGTAAAAGATTTGCATATGTTACTAAGTAAAAAAACATAATTTATTGTTTGCTACATAAGGATTAATATAATTACTCATACGTCTGATCAATAAGATCTTTTGACAAATGTAACGAAATTTAGAAATGCATTTTCTCATAACAAAATACAACGTACCCTTTCATTTTATATTCAAACTATTCTTATCTGAAACAAAACGTTATATAGATAATACGCTGTCCTGTTTTAAAAAAAATGTGTGTGTGTGTGTGTGTGTTGAAAGCCTTATGTATATATTTATATATAGCACATAATGTATATGATAATGAAGCAGGTACTGTTATTATTATTATTATTATTATAGGAACGCACGCAGCTATCATCGCTGAGGTTGAATGTACCGAAGTAAACGAGCTTCAGATATGGACGAATACGCACATTCTTTTACAAACCGTCTGAACAGCTATTACAACATCAAACGTCGTGGGCATATTAAAATTTACGTTCCTATATACCCGTATGAGAACGTGAAATTGTCCGATCTGGCTAAAGCTGGGTTCTTTTACGAAGGCGACGGTGATGTTGTAAGATGTTGTGTCTGCAAAATAAGAATTATGGATTGGGAGGTGGGCGACAATCCCGCACAAGTCCATAAGGCATCAATGTCCACATGTAATTTCGTCCGCGAGTGGTTGAGGACCCCAACGGCGTAGGATAACAGTACTTGTTAAGGTAACAAACTACTTTTAATAAACAATTTTTATCTCTGTGTGTGCGTATGTTTGACTGTAGTGCAGAGAATACTATTTGAAAGGACATTAACTTATGAGGAATTAATTTCTATTTTTAATTTATTTCACTATACACCTCTGAATCTATATGTAATTATTTGTAAACTGCGTTACCTGTTGCAGCAAACGTTAACACTAGAACGATTATATTATTATTCAGTGATATTTACACACAATTTACTTATCATATAATCTGTATTTTTGTTTTACATTATACACCTCTGAACCTATATGTAATTATTTGTAAACTGCGTTACCTGTTGCAGCAAACGTTAACACTAGAACGATTATTATTATTCAGTGATATATACATACAATTTACTTATCAAAACTGCGTTACCTGTTGCAGCAAACGTTAACACTAGAACGATTATATTATTATTCAGTGATATATACATACAATTTACTTATCATATAATCTGTATTTTTGTTTTACATATTTTGGATGAAAATTACACACCACTCTTTCATACAGTATTTTAAATTAATAAAACAGTGATTTTTATTATTACTACTGATTGTATGTTTTTGTCTTTCAGGGATTAGAAAGTAGGACGCAATGACTTGGCTTAATGTAGTGAATACTTCTGTATCGTTGTGTGTGTGTGTGTGTGTGTGTGTGTGTGTGTGTGTGTGTGTGTGTGTGTGTGTGTGGGTGGGTGTGTGTGTGTGCACATAGTTAATCTTTCTATACAGTAATGTATTTATTTAATTGTGAATTTTAAAATATATTTAATCACTTAAACAAATTATGACTTTATTTTATTAGAAAGTAGGACGCAATGACTTGGCTTAATGTAGTGAATACTTCTGTATCGTTGTGTGTGTGTGTGTGTGTGTGTGTGTGTGTGCACATAGTTAATCTTTCTATACAGTAATGTATTTATTTAATTGTGAATTTTAAAATATATTTAATCATTTAAACAAATTATGACTTTATTTTATTAGAAAGTAGGACGCAATGACTTGGCTTAATGTAGTGAATACTTCTGTATCGTTGTGTGTGTGTGTGTGTGTGTGTGTGTGTGTGCGCGCATAGTTAATCTTTTATACAGTAATGTATTTATTTAATTGTGAATTTTAAAATATATTTAATCATTTAAACAAATTATGACTTTATTTTATTTCACTCTACACCTCTGAACATGCGTACAATTAATTTATTTTTGTGAACTGTTACATCAGAAGATTTGTATGAATTTCAACCACCGTTTTCATGTGTGTGTACAATTTTAATTTTATTTCGCTATACACTACTGAACCTATGTGTGTGTGTGTGTAAACTGCAACCTTAAAACAGAAGTATTGTATCACATGAAGAAGAGCGTATTGAAGATTGCTAAGTCGTAAACAAATTATGACTTTATTTTATTTCACTCTACACCTCTGAACATGTGCACAATTAATTAATTTTTGTGAACTGTTACATCAGAAGATTTGTATGAATTTCAACCACCGTTTTCATGTGTATGTATAATTTTAATTTATTTCGCTATACACTACTGAAACTATGTGCGTGTGTAAACTGCACCTATGAAGAAGAGCGTATTGAAGATTGCTAAGCCGTTAACGTATGGATTTGTCATCTGTAACAGCACAACAGGCAAGTAGTTCATTGCCAACAACAACACACATACATAGTTAATATTTGCCAAATATATATATTTCTAACAAGGATCAATCAGCATAGTTGAAACGTGTGAGAGTGAGAGAGAGAGAGAGAGAGAGAGGACGTTACTATTTGTTGACACAGTTGACACACAAGTGAGAGTGAGAGAGAGAGACAGAGAGAGAGTGAGAGGACGTTACTATTTGTTGCCACAGTTGAAACAAGTGAGAGTGAGAGAGAGAGAAAGAGTGAGAGGGCGTTAATATTTGTCGAATAAATATAAACTTTCTAATTTCATATACATGTGCGCAATGTACACAGTGAGAGAGAGAGAGAGAGAGAGAGAGAGAGAGAGAGAGAGAAAGAGAGAGAGAGAGAGAGAGAGAGAGAGAGAGAGAGAGAGAGAGAGAGTTTTACTTACATTCAAATGTGAGAGAGAGAGAGAGAGTAACAATTATGATCATATAGTTTGAATTTCCTACCACAGAAGAGAAAAAAATGTTGGCAGATCTGCTCTATACACACACACAATAATGTAAGATTGGTAACCCTGATCATATATTTTAATATATACACTATATAACACATATTTGAATTTCCCTCCCCCCGCCGCAGAAAATGTTGACAAACCTGCTCATATAAAATATCTATACACTATAATAATAATACAGAGGTTGGTACACCTGATCATATAGATTTAATATACATTATAACACACAACAAATTTGAACTCATGCAAAGGTTGGTACACCTGATCATATATTTTAATATACACTATAATGCATTGAGTTGGAACCACCCCCCCCCCACTGATATGAAATAAAAAACAACCTCCCACCCACCACCACCCCCTGATATGCAAATCAGCTTTCTTAAAAAAATAAAAAATTATATTCGCGGATGCTGGTGGTCCATTGAACCTCATCCCACCAAATCAATTTAATTAAAAAAAAAAAAAATTTATTCGCGGGTGCTGTGGTCCATTGAACCTCATCCCACCCCTTTATGCAAATCAATTTAATTAAAAAAATAAAAAACCAAATTAAAAAAATAAAAAAATTTTTCACGAAAATTCGCGGATGCTGTGGTCCATCGGGATGCTGCGGGTCCAGCGGTGGCGGCGTCATCTCTTAGATCATGTTTTTTATCGTTTTATTATGTTTTTTAAGAAAGGCGGCATTCCTTTGTGGCTCAGAATCATCATTTTCCCCCTACTAGACGTGTTACGAAATTGACGAACATACGGTTCTGAAATGAGAGTTTACAAGGAACGACTAACAATAGGCCTACCACTGTAAAAAAGTCGTCTCGACAGCAAGCTCTACTGTTTTCCCATTAAAATTCATCAGTCTCATTTTCAGTGTCGCCTATTGAGGTGATACTTGTTAATTGTTATAGAAAGTAGATTGTTATCCTTAATAACGTATCAATCAACAAAATAAATACCGTTTTATGGAAGTTAAGCCTATTTAAATTTCCTTACCATGTGAACTGTACATTCCAAAATATTGCTGAACCGATCGTTAAACCTTGTACACATTATAGCATTCTACATTTATTTTCATTGTTGTCACTTATAAAAGAGAGAAACTGTGTATGTTGTTTGTGTTGTTAGATGTCGGGTGTTACACTCCACGCACTTTTGATACGTACTGATGACTGGTTCCTCTGCGATGATGTCGTCCTGCAAAACAAATTAAGCTACTATGTGTATGTGGGAGCCACTTGGTTTTTTTGTTCCAAGAAATTATTATTATTATTATTATTAAAATAAAATTTATAACTTGTTAAATTTCTTAGATTTCTTAGGTTAGATTTCTTAGTTGTTAAATTAATTCTATGAAAAAATATGAACAAGACAGTTTGAATTTGAAAATAACGTATGTTTTAATAAACCTTAAAAATCGTCTGAAGGACTAACACTCGTATTAAATAAAACTTCAGAGTTACAAAAAAATTATTATGACAAGTTTTTTCAATCAAGTGTCGGCTAATAAATATTATATTTACTCAGTTGAAAAGCATGAGTTTTGTGTATGAAAAATCTTTATACTGAGGACGTGACTCCTTTGAACTACCAAGACAAATCAATAGGATGCTTTACAAAAATTGTGTGATTTGAAGGTGTGTGACATGTGTAGTACAACTGTGTGACAAATGATACCAGGTAAAAATGACTTTAACTTTTGAACAACTCACGTTCCGGTGGGTAATTATTTCTTGCACTGGACACTTCTCTTGGGGACGTTTCCAATCTTGCCTCTTCGTGTAGACGTTCCTCGTGCACTGATAATTATTTGTAAGTCAAAATACGGTTCTTTTTTTACTCCGCACGATTGAAATAAGTTTCGCACTGAATTTATGCTTTGAATTCTGCCGGCGGTGATCAGCTGTCTGCGTAGTTTCTCGATTCGGCCGTCGCAGCGCCAGTTCCGGACTCAACGTTGAAAGGCTTGTCAGTAAATCGTTTTGGGAATTTTGTCAAAGTCAGTTTGTCTTAGCGAATACCAGCAGAATTGATTCTCTATTAAAATTTGGTCCTTTTCAGGGTCGCTAGTATTCTGGCTGCGTGCGTTCTATTAAATATGGCGTGTTGCTGCTCTATTCAACAACACGTTGGCGTATACTCCTTGTAGAGGTTAGTTCAGTCTTTTGTCATGTACGGGAAAAGCCTTTCTGTGTTCTCATGTCGAATTCTCGTTTTTCGGTTTCGCCTCGGATGTGATGATCAGTTTCGTGGGTGATGTGTCTCTGCTGGATTCAAAGCATAAAGTGTTTTTGGGTCAAATTTCGTCTTCCTTTTATACTCTGTAAGGGGCATTGTTTTAATTTTTTGACATGAACTTCCGGTATTTTTGAGTAAAAATTCCTCCTAGAACGTTCGAGAATAATCAAATGGAACATCATGGAACAAATTTGACTTCCGTAGAAGCTTTAGAACAAAAACTTCTTATTCTTCACACTAAAGGATATTACTGAAATTATTCTGGTATTTGTCAAATAATTTTACATAACTACTTACAATCTGCATGCCATTACTATTTTTGGATTCTCTGCTTTCAACTGAATCTAATGATACTAATTACGATTGGTTTTGAACAAATTAACTCTAATAAAATAACATAAAATACAACTCTTACCTTGGAATGTTCTCACAAAATTCCAATTTTCTACTTATAAAAATGTTGTGAAGTTGTTTGGTTCTTGCTACAACATTAATGCATAACATAATCATGTTTTTATAACGAAATAAACAAATATTAACACATATAACATATAAATAAGTTTAGTTTTGTATAGGCCTTACATATGGCCTATGTTTTTTGTCACTGGTTCTTTACAATAATTTGTCTTTTTTCGGTATCATATATGGGATTTTTTGGGTTTTCACTGAGAGTTTATTATATTGTCTATCTTTGGTGATACCTGGTTTATCCTGATACATATTATTTTTACTGTAAGATTACTTAGCATCATATTGGTTTGCATAAGTGATTCATTTCCTTGGTGTGACAAATTTCACTCTCATATTTCAAATCCTTTAAGAATTAAGCTTGTTTTCAACTGAGTAAGTTTGTTTCTATAGTACACTATAGGATTGTACCTTTTTCCTTTATTTTTGCTAATATTCTGCAATTATTCTGTCAAATATGACTGTTTTTTGTGACTGTTTTTGGCCTCAGCCTGGTATGGTATAGGTAAATAGTTTCCTAACTCGACTGTTAAAGTGTTTTAGTTAGTCAAATATATAAGTATAATCACATTATATTGTATTTCAACTTTATAATACAATTTGGTTGCATTTTGTCAACACTAAATTCATTAATATTACAATATTATAGGTCCATCACATGTTTTCAGTTAATAGAGTTTTTGGCTATTTTAATTGATTTCTAGTCACTTTACAGCTTTCTCTATTTAAGATAATTTATTCGTCTTTGTCTAGTTGACATTTACATATAGTTTTTATATTAATTCTATAATAATTAATTTTCACATAAAATCTGAGTGATTATACTCAGCTCCTAAACATAGATTTTATGTCATAACATTTATATATTTTTTTATTTTAACTTACATCATTTTTAATAATGTAGACAAATCATTTAACACATATATTTTATTTATATTACAAAGTATAATGATGGATCTCGTCCATTAATTCACAATAAATAGTTTTTTATACCCTATTCAGAGTTACATTTCTTAATAAGTAATGACCTCATTTTGGTTATTTCTGATATTATCTGTCTCTCTTATAGTATATTATTAGTTTTACACTGTTCTTCACTTTAATAATATATATGGGGTTTGAGTCTTAGTCTTAGTATCGTCGTTTTTTCATGTTCATGTTATTAATTATGAGAAAATATTACAAAATTTTTCGGATTACTTGGGTTCGATACTGACTTTGGGTTGGTACCTCACTTTCCTCTTATGATAAATTACTATGCAAATAATTTCCTTTATGGAACGTTCTATGACGTTACACACTACAAACCAATACGTTGCTGTTATCCGACTAACTATTTTACCTTGAATGTTGTGGACGCCGCTAAGTCAGTCCTAAGAACCTGAGGATGCTCCAACCGCACTTTACTGCAGTTGTCACCGATTTGAGGCAGTGTCGTTGTGTGTGCTGTGCGGCGTTTTGGAAAACGCGGCGATGTTCCTATATCTATATTGTGCATTATTAAAATTACGTATTTGTCGACGCGAGGGAATTGTCCTTTTGATACGCTCAATCGGACTTTGTCATTGGGATCTACCCTTCCGCCAGGCGACTCGCGCGCGCCCTATCTCTGTTACGTACAGTTTCTGCAAGAGCTGGTTTGCTCAGTCAAATTCCGGCTCTCGGCGCTTCACCTTCTAGTCCCCGGCTGGCAGAGTAGATTGAACAGTTTTTCGTCTTCCAACTACTTCTATGAATAAGTAGAAGTCTACGTGACCTCCGGTAAGTCTATTAAAATATGTATATTAGTTATTTATAAAAACAAATTGCTTTTAATTGATATTAAAGTGGATGCGTTACGATATATATTACAGTCAGTCTTTAGCACGTGGCGATTATCAGGTTATAATTTGTTTTATGTATGCTTAATCTCAACCCTGGTTAATTGATTGTAACAGTAATGACATAATTATGTTCTGTATTAATCTAGTAATGATTCTACTAAATTAACTAAACCAAGATGGGGCGTAAGTCAGTAATTTTCTGAAATCCGTGTATATCACGGACTTGTTAAAAGTTGCTAATTCCTGTAAGTGCGTCATGAAAACTTTTGCATAACTGTTAATTAAAATTATCATTATTTTAGAGTGACTATATTTGGACATATTATATATTAAAATATTTAATGGAGTTAATTTCGAGGTGATTTACTAGAATTCAAAGGGTTCCTTACTTAGTCAATTTTCGGAGTTTATAAACTGGACAGGCCATGCAATGTCAGCGGGTAAATGTGGTAGTGTGTTTTATGAACTTATGAGTAATCCCAGATATAATTGTGCAGGGTTTCTGATGTAGTCGGGAATCTGCCCCGCTCCGGAAGGACGGCCGAACAACTGCCTCAGATGCTGTGATTTCAAACACTTTCGTCAGCTGTGTCAGCCGGAAGCATGGACTAGACGCACCCCAACGGAACCCTCAACTCCACACTAATAACCAGGTGAAATTTAACCATATTAACCTAAATCTTGTGGCCAATAAACTCTGTGAGACTTTCATGTAGACGCTCCAGTTTGGACAGTTATTTCCGGACAATGGGTGGCATATATTATTTTTAATTTGTAAGGCTTACGCCTCCTCTATTACTGTTATGTCTATCTCGTTCTGAGAGTGTAAACTCGGCCAGGGTCACGCACCGCCCGGGTCGAGGGGAGTTCGGTAGATAGAGTTGAATCTAAATCTGTTTCTGTTTTAAGCATGTTGGGATGGTTATGTTAACGGATCTTTTGGTTCAGGTGGGCATGTATTTTATTATTCATTCATGATCTGGGAGATGTTTTAACCCGTGGTCGACTCCCGTAGGAGACGTCCATTGCAGGTCTGTATGTGTCAGATCTTGCTAGATCTCGCCCGATGCCTGACCCTGCCGGTAGTTAAGTTTTTTTTGGAACACTGTGAGCTGGTTTTAATACCTTCATGACTTAGATTTCGTTTTACAAAATTCTGTTCCACCTTTTAGCTAATTTGTACAGTTTAAATTTACCATTGTCACAGTTTGTATTTTACCATAGTAAACTTTGTAACGATAATTTTTATTGCTCACTATAACAATTAATTAACCATTGACCCACAAGATTAATCAGTATCAGTTGTCAATATTCATGGTGATCACGTTCCACTATTTTTACAAATTCTGTTTTGAAAGTAAATGGAAATATAAAATGCAGTTAGGCAACCGGACATCCATGTTAACCTTGTGATGGTACTCTTCATTATTGTAATTGACGGATTCAGATTTCGAATTAGACATCGGCATGGGAGTTGTGCACTGGCCGCTGGGCTTACATAAAACATTCTGTTAATACTTATCTTATTAAAACTTGGGGGCATGTCTGCTCCACTCCTTGGGACATTTTAATTGAGGTTTTGGGGGTTTTAGTCACCTATTAATTGAACATAAAAGGGAGCCGGATACTTGGTCAGAATACGGGGGTTAAGGGTGTTGAACAAGATACTTATATACGCTGATAACCGGGGTGAACAAGTGATGGGTTATTTAGCTGTAAATGTTTGTTGATGTTAATTATATGTGTGTGTTTGTTTTACATGGTTGTTACATTGTCATATTGATTATGCATGTGTATATTTCTGTATATTTATGTCTTGTTAGAAAATGTGATTACTTGCAGGTCGAGATTGTGTGCCATTTTATAATTATATTATTGTCATTTATGTAACTTGGCACGATTTAATAGTCAATGATTATTCAGATATTAATACTCATTCAGTACTTAGTGCTGTTAATAGTTATTATTCCTTGTTCAGCTTTTGGCAAGGCCCATATTAATGAAATTATATTTGACAATCAAAAGACTTAGTTATCTTGCCTTTAGGGGCTCATATGTTGTACTGGCCGAGAACAATAAAATGTTGTTATCTCAAGATCAGTGTTTCATTTGCAAGTCCCATCATACTGGACCCAGCACAATTTTAGCTTCTCTAGGCTCTTGCCTAGTTTTAAATAACTTGTGGCTTCTCTTTCAAAACAAATAAGCAAGAAGATAGAAATTTAAATATATATAAAATAAATAAGAAAAGCATAGAAAGGAAAGAGGGGTTACAAATGTACCGCAGAGCGTGGTTTATTAAGTCGGACACTGCTGCAAATGGTAGCAGAGAGCGCTGTTCATTCTAGGGTTGAACCCTTGGGTCCGTTGATGTGATGGGGCTTGCAAACTTGGAGATAGTCTGGCAAATATAATGGCACTTGATGATTAAATAGGGTGGCACTATAGTAGTTGACTGACATGAAATGTAGGTGTATATATGTATTTTTTATGAATTATTGTTAGGTGTTTTGAATTGTAAACCTGAGGCCGCCACGGGCACGTGTTGTTGTTGGGTTTTGTTGTTTTGAAATTGGACATTGCCGGAGATCGCGTGGGGATGGGTTCCCGTATATATTTTATGAAGGTAATTGCGCGTGCGATTAGTGGGATGCTGTATGGCCCGACTGGAAGTCGGTATCGTCCGATTGTAATGATGACAATGTTGTAGTCGAAATGTCGTATACTGTGGTTAGTGTTTGTTGGTGTGGATTGTCTGTTGGTGTTAGTGTCTGATGTTGTTTCTTCTTTGAGTCTGGTGACTGACGGAGTGTTAGTTCTGGAGCGGGTCAGGTTTTCGCAGCGCTAGGAAACCCGGAGGTCCACTTGATGGAAGATAGAGTACTCAAGTTTTTCTTTTGTAGGTCATGTTTTGTGTTAGGTTGTTCGTAGGAATTTATGTTTGTTGTTGTGTGTTTTGAATTGTGCAATTCTGGCGGCGATATGCTACGAGAAATTGCCCCACCCTCTTACAGGCGTTCTCCAGAAATTTCCGGTGGTGAATGGATTTGATGAGGAGCAGTTGATAGTTTTCTTGGATCTTGTTCTGCAGGTGGCAGATTTCCCGGGGGTGTCCGATGGGGAGGTCTTGTCTCTTATATACCCGTATTGCCGGAGTACGTTGGCTGATCTGGTCACCAAGGCT
The DNA here is from genome assembly GCA_034769895.1 of Magicicada septendecula. Taxonomy (NCBI): domain Eukaryota; kingdom Metazoa; phylum Arthropoda; class Insecta; order Hemiptera; family Cicadidae; genus Magicicada; species Magicicada septendecula. The sequence goes on from CM068373.1 coordinate 232,838,591, forward strand.
CTGCGTCGGGGTGACAGTGTTGATGGTTTCCATGGGGAGGTGTTGAACTTCTTCCTACCCATTCGACGACGTGCCCGGCTTGAGCTTGAAAGATTCTATCGCCTACAGGCCAACGGAGAGGCGTTAGGGGACTTCGTGCGCGATATACGGAAAGCTGCCCGGGTGTTAAGATTGGGGTTGCCCGAAACAGAAGTGATACAAGCGATTCTGGAAGGATTGACTCCCCAAGAGAGATCTCGTCTGGCATTTGCGGACCGTCCGCGTTGTTTTGCCGACCTTGAACGGCTGTGTGTGGTTTCAAGAACGGTCCAGGAGGTTGACGAGTCCCGGGGAAGAGATGCTACAGATATCCAATACTCCAGTGGTTCACCGGGAAGAGCCAAAAAGGACAAACATGGTGGTTGGAGGAGAACACAAGAGACTGTCAGAAAGCCTGAATATTCCGGAAGTGACGGAGGCTACAAGGGGGTGGCAAGTGTGAAGACGGTAACAACAGCTACAGCACAGAAAACAAAGAAACACGAAATCAACAGGGGAAGAAGAAATTATGTTAGGGAACAAACATCGGCAAGTAGGGAGCCTGTACCAAGGCGTTATTCCTATTCGGAGAAGAAGGTAACTTTAAAGGTTCAAAAGGAAGTACAAGTGCCTAAGAGAGTAGCGGATGAAGAAGGTGAAGCAGAAGTAGAAGAGCGGAATTACTTCGTGGGAACAATACAAGAGGATAAGAACACGTCAGTTAAGACGGAGTTGCAGGACTCGAAGAGGACGTCATGGTTGAATCCAGAGGCCGCAGAATTTGTTCCGGTATTTACATCTCGGTTCGTGCCTGATCCAGATCCGGTAATATCGTCATCGTCTACGCAGGGATATGAGAAGTCACTTGAGAGTGTCGCTTTACCATCGCCAGTAGAAATTAATTTAGTCATTGCACCTGAGCCTGGACAGCTGGATTCCAGGGTGGAAGATGGTGAGGACGTTGTGGTTGCTGAAAGTGGTCAAGGAGTGGAATCGAAGGAAGAGTCAGAAGAGCGGTCTGCGGATGCTGCACACGGAGGTATAGTTGTAGGTGTTAGGGAGACTGTAGAGTCTGAAGTTGCAGATGGACACAGGGATGTCCGGGCTGCGAGTATTTCTGAGGTTGTGGATGGACAAGGGGATGTTCATACCGCAAGTGTGGTAGAAGTAGATGAGGTAGAAATTGAGGAGAAATTTGGTGGCAGCGTTGTAGAGTTTGTGAGTGAGAGTGATGTAGTGTGTGAAGATGTGCAGACGCCTTCTGTAAGTAGTGTTGAGGATTCCGAGGAACGGGAGGAAGTTTCAGGTGGACCAGGTGAGCAACTAGAGGAGGACGAGGATGTGCAGTGTTCAGATGGTGGTAGTGGAAGTGATGGCGATGACGTTGATGATGAACGTGTTGATGAAAATGAGATCAGAGAAGAGGTTAGTGAAGAAGTTCGTGAAGGAGCTGGCGATGCGTGTGAGGAAGAAATTGGTGAGGAGCTGAGGGAAGATGAGGTTGAAGATGGATCAGAGGAGCAACGGGAAGATGCTGAGGAGGTGCAGTGTCAGGAAGTTGATTTGGATTATGTGGACGAAGAAGGGGAAATTGTAGAAAAGGAAGAAATTGTAGCAGAGGAGTTAGACGACGAGCATAATCCAAAGCGGAGTGAAAGTAGTGAGGTAAGTTGCCTTGATTCCGATTCGGAAGAAACCAGTCGGTACAGCTCAACACGAGATAATTTCTTGGAGAGTGGTGTCCGAAAGGAGCGAATACCTAAGGTGCGTCATAGAAAGGTAAGAGGAAGAGGTTAACGGGTAGCGGGTAGATGTGCCCCACACTCCCAGTGGTGTTCATCTATTTCAGGGTTGCGCCCCTGCCCACGCGAGCCTTGGTTTCCTCCATTCATCCTTATTTTCGGGGGGAGCCAGGTCCTTACCCTTACTCCTAGCTATTGACCCTTTAATGATCCTTGCCCCGTTTCATCTTCCCGATTTTCCTACCCCTCCCCTTAGTAAAAAAAAAAAAAAAAAAAAAAAAAACCTATCGATAAGGAAGTTTAGAGAGACTTGCCGGAAGTGAGTGGATTGTGGTCTTTGAGATCGTCAGTTTCCCCTAACGGGAGAGGTTAGATGAAGTGATGGTGTGCTGTTGTTGGTTGTTAATAGTTGTTGATGTTGATGTTGTTTATTGTAGGGTCGAGCCATGCCGCATTCTCCGGTTGTTTTCCGGGTGTTTTTGTTGAGATAGAGGGTTGTGTGTATATATATATGGTGTATCGACGGTGCTGTGGTGAAGTGAACCCCCCCTGTTAGTTACGCTGTTTGAGTAAGAGTTGAGATTAAGGTTCGTGTGCCCTTGGTGCGGTCCTCTCTGTCTGGCTAAGCGGGGCCGTCCGCCCTTGTGTAGGGAAGTGGGCCAGCCATATGGCAAGGTTGGAGATGCCTTGTGGGTGCATGTGGCTGGCCGGTCCAAGAGATGGACGAGGAGTAGTACGGTCGCTCACATATCAAGGTGTGAGATACCTTGTTGGGTCTTAGGACGAGTATGTGAGTGGGACCGGTGGGAGTAGGTGATGGTCACCGGAGAGGGTGACGTGTTGGGGCGGTCCCGTGGGGTTGGCATAGCGGAGAGGGTCGCATGGGGAATGGACGCAGTTGTGAGGTTTCTCACTTCTCCTGGGAGCAAGTGCCGCCGGGCCACCTTACCCACGATGTCCACCAGAGTATTTAAGAAGGGGGTACACTGCAGGGTACTCTCCCGAGTTTCAGAGTGAGGCAACCGGGTTGCCCTTTTGGGGTGGGGGTGTGCCGCGTTTTGGAAAACGCGGCGATGTTCCTATATCTATATTGTGCATTATTAAAATTACGTATTTGTCGACGCGAGGGAATTGTCCTTTTGATACGCTCAATCGGACTTTGTCATTGGGATCTACCCCTCCGCCGGGCGACTCGCGCGCGCCCTATCTCTGTTACGTACAGTTTTTGCAAGAGCTGGTTTCCTCAGTCAAATTCCGGCTCTCGGCGCTTCAGCTTCTAGTCCCCGGCTGGCAGAGTAGATTGAACAGTTTTTCGTCTTCCAACTACTTCTATGAATAAGTAGAAGCCTACGTGACCTCCGGTAAGTCTATTAAAATATGTATATTAGTTATTTATAAAAACAAATTGCTTTTAATTGATATTAAAGTGGATGCGTTACGATATATATTGCAGTCAGTCTTTAGCACGTGGCGATTATCAGGTTATAATTTGTTTTATGTATGCTTAATCTCAACCCTGGTTAATTGATTGTAACAGTAATGACATAATTATGTTCTGTATTAATCTAGTAATGATTCTACTAAATTAACTAAACCAAGATGGGGCGTAAGTCAGTAATTTTCTGAAATCCGTGTATATCACGGACTTGTTAAAAGTTGCTAATTCCTGTAAGTGCGTCATGAAAACTTTTGCATAACTGTTAATTAAAATTATCATTATTTTAGAGTGACTATATTTGGACATATTATATATTAAAATATTTAATGGAGTTAATTTCGAGGTGATTTACTACAATTCAAGGGGTTCTTTACTTAGTCAATTTTCGGAGTTTATAAACTGGACAGGCCATGCAATGTCAGCGGGTAAATGTGGTAGTGTGTTTTATGAACTTATGATTAATCCCAGATATAATTGTGCAGGGTTTCTGATGTAGTCGGGAATCTGCCCCGCTCCGGAAGGACGGCCGAACAACTGCCTCAGATGCTGTGATTTCAAACACTTTCGTCAGCTGTGTCAGCCGGAAGCATGGACTAGACGCACCCCAACGGAACCCTCAACTCCACACTAATAACCAGGTGAAATTTAACCATATTAACCTAAATCTTGTGGCCAATAAACTCTGTGAGACTTTCATGTAGACGCTCCAGTTTGGACAGTTATTTCCGGACAATGGGTGGCATATATTATTTTTAATTTGTAAGGCTTACGCCTCCTCTATTACTGTTATGTCTATCTCGTTCTGAGAGTGTAAACTCGGCCAGGGTCACGCACCGCCCGGGTCGAGGGGAGTTCGGTAGATAGAGTTGAATCTAAATCTGTTTCTGTTTTAAGCATGTTGGGATGGTTATGTTAACGGATCTTTTGGTTCAGGTGGGCATGTATTTTATTATTCATTCATGATCTGGGAGATGTTTTAACCCGTGGTCGACTCCCGTAGGAGACGTCCATTGCAGGTCTGTATGTGTCAGATCTTGCTAGATCTCGCCCGATGCCTGACCCTGCCGGTAGTTAAGTTTTTTTTGGAACACTGTGAGCTGGTTTTAATACCTTCATGACTTAGATTTCGTTTTACAAAATTCTGTTCCACCTTTTAGCTAATTTGTACAGTTCAAATTTACCATTGTCACAGTTTGTATTTTACCATAGTAAACTTTGTAACGATAATTTTTATTGCTCACTATAACAATTAATTAACCATTGACCCACAAGATTAATCAGTATCAGTTGTCAATATTCATGGTGGTCACGTTCCACTATTTTTACAAATTCTGTTTTGAAAGTAAATGGAAATATAAAATGCAGTTAGGCAACCGGACATCCATGTTAACCTTGTGATGGTACTCTTCATTATTGTAATTGACGGATTCAGATTTCGAATTAGACATCGGCATGGGAGTTGTGCACTGGCCGCTGGGCTTACATAAAACATTCTGTTAATACTTATCTTATTAAAACTTGGGGGCATGTCTGCTCCACTCCTTGGGACATTTTAATTGAGATTTTGGGGGTTTTAGTCACCTATTAATTGAACATAAAAGGGAGCCGGATACTTGGTCAGAATACGGGGGTTAAGGGTGTTGAACAAGATACTTATATACGCTGATAACCGGGGTGAACATGTGATGGGTTATTTAGCTGTAAATGTTTGTTGATGTTAATTATATGTCTGTGTTTGTTTTACATGGTTGTTACATTGTCATATTGATTATGCATGTGTATATTTCTGTATATTTATGTCTTGTTAGAAAATGTGATTACTTGCAGGTCGAGATTGTGTGCCATTTTATAATTATATTATTGTCATTTATGTAACTTGGCACGATTTAATAGTCAATGATTATTCAGATATTAATACTCATTCAATACTTAGTGCTGTTAATAGTTATTATTCCTTGTTCAGCTTTTGGCAAGGCCCATATTAATGAAATTATATTTGACAATCAAAAGACTTAGTTATCTTGCCTTTAGGGGCTCATATGTTGTACTGGCCGAGAACAATAAAATGTTGTTATCTCAAGATCAGTGTTTCATTTGCAAGTCCCATCATACTGGACCCAGCACAATTTTAGCTTCTCTAGGCTCTTGCCTAGTTTTAAATAACTTGTGGGTTCTCTTTCAAAACAAATAAGCAAGAAGATAGAAATTTAAATATATATAAAATAAATAAGAAAAGCATAGAAAGGAAAGAGGGGTTACAGTGCTGTACGTTTAGAAAAGTTAAAAATATCTAAGACCAATTGTTTCAGCGTGGGTTACATAATTTTATGTGTGTACCGTAACTCCTAGGACGCAGGTTAATGGAAACACATTTCTACTCGGCTTTACTCTATTTTTGTGTCCCATATACCTGCATCATTCACGCACGCATGCCGACCTAGCTACAGTTTTATACCGACTCCAGTAAGACGTAAATAATACTGTAGAGGTCATCTCGTTTGTTGCATTAAAAGAGTAAGTCAGCTTCAGTTTTGCGAATCCAATTTCAATAAATATTGAGTAACTTCAAAATTTGAGTTAAAGATATATGAAAGCTTCCATTCATAGACATTACATTTGAAATAATAAAAAAAAAATCCAACACAGTAAATGTGATTCAAAGTAAACAAACTAAAAAACTGTATTTTTTGAAAATGTAACACGTTTAATCCACTAGGTACAAGGAACTAATAAATTTATGAATGAGTAGCTAATGACGGTAAAAACTATTTTAAGTACAAACCATACTAGAGAAGAAAATAATAGTACGTTTGTAGATAAAAACAACTTGGCATGCCATAAAATGATGAAGATACGCCGTTTTACCAATTCGACAATAGCCTAGAAGAATAAGAGAACCACGCGAGTACTTAATATTAAGCGAATTTTTGATTTCCTTCACTAATTTCAACGTAATATGCGCGGTATATAATTATCACCTTATTTAAAAGCTGTGGCGTCTTAATATTTTCTCTTTACGTACGTTAATTTTGAGAGTCAGCAAATAATTAAGAAAAAATTATTGTTGTCGTTATACGCATCACACACACGTTCACTCTCACACTTACATCATTTAGGAACAGGCACATGGAAGACCGAGAATACGTTGTAGCAGTATCTGAGAATGTCAGGTGGGGAAAGTGTACGTATAAAAGAGAGGCCCAGCCCCTGAACAGCCAGTCACACCCAGTCCTTCAATCAGGACACACACACGCAGGACAGGGATGAATACTAAGGTGAGTTAAATTTATGTTATGAACTTTCCAAAAAATGAAAAGACATGGCTTGTACTACTAAACGTATTGTATTTAGGTGTTTTCAGTCTGATAAAAGAGGGGAATGATAATCAATTGAAAAAACAAAAAAAAATAAATTAAACCTTGAAAATTCCTTTTTACAGTAAACACATGAATAAGAGTTGAACATAAAGGCAATATTACGTTGTCCTGTTGATAAGAAATTTTAAGTTGTTAGATTGACACTGTCTTTAAGTATGTTGCAAAGCACGTAATGATTGAAGAATTCGCTTGTTTCGTTCGTTGCAGTTTGTTATTATAGCCCTAGCGGCTCTACTTGCATTCAGTTCGGCTGAAGATGAGAAGAAGTCCGCAAGACAGGCTGAAGATTCTGTAGCCGCCGAAAACAAGAGACAAGAAAAACGAGGATTAGCTTCTTTCGGATACGGAGGTGGACACGAGGGATTTGGTGGTGGCGAAATTGGCGGATTTTACGGAGGTGATCTCCACGGAGGATACGGAGGAGAACTTGAAGGAGGATATGCAGGACATGAAGGTTTCAGTAGCGGAGACTTTGGCGGCGGTTATGAAGGTGGGCTGGCCGCAGGACTCGGAAACGGGCACTCGGAACATGTGAAAGCAATCACCATCACAAAGCAAGTGCCTGTACCGTATCCAGTACACGTTGAAAAGAAAGTACCATATCCAGTCAAGGTTCCCGTAGATAGACCTTATCCAGTCCACGTTCCCAAACCGTACCCAGTACATGTTGAGAAACCAGTACCTGTACCAGTCAAAGTACCAGTACCTCATCCATACCCAGTCACCGTAGAAAAATACGTACCATACCCAGTTAAAGTACCCGTAGACAGGCCGTACCCTGTACACGTACCCAAACCATACCCAGTAATAGTTGAAAAGAAAATCCCTTACCCAGTTGAGAAACCATACCCAGTGCCGGTCAAGGTGCCCGTCGACAGACCATATCCAGTGCACGTCCCTGTAGAGAAACCAGTTCCATATCCAGTAGAGAAACCATATCCAGTACCAGTCGATAGACCTTACCCAGTACATGTTCCCAAGCCGTACCCAGTTCCTGTTGAAAAACCAGTACCATACCCAGTAGAGAAGCCAGTACCTTATCCAGTGAAAGTACCTATTAAAGTACCCGTCAATGTACCGTATCCGGTAGAAGTTAAGGTTCCAGTCCACATTCCAGTACCTGTCAAACACCACTACGAACACGAGGATGGTGGTTTCGGTGCCAGCGACTTTGGAGGCAGTCATGGTGACGATTTTGGATTCGGAAGCGGAAGTTCTTATCACCATCATTGACTGATGCAAGTGATTCACTGATTAATTATTATAACACTAGTCTTCCTTGTTACTGTTGTCGATAGAGTACTTTTTCACTGTAAATACATGAAAGGAATGCGTTTGTATATAAATTTTGATGTTTTCTTAAATAAAAAATTTAAAAATAACTTACTTCTTCTTATTCACTTGAGTGTCGTCCGAATCTGATGTTTTTAATCTTAATCCGCAATCTCGACTAGTTCAGGTATAATTTACTTTCCACTTTTGGAAACATAAATCTTTCGACAGAAAGGATTTCTTCCAGAGTTCATGATCAGCAGATCGGTGCGTATTGACGTATCCCCTTTGGATGTTGATAATTTTAAATAACCTGACACAAATTTATAAGAAACCACAAGAAAATCGAAAAATTGTTGCTATTAATACGTTTTTAGAAACGTTTAATTCTGATTACGAGGTATAATATTTTCAAAAAAATATTCTAAACGTTTAATCGAAATTAGCATTTCAAATCACGTTATCGTCAAATCCGTATCAGCCGTAGTTGCTTCAATAACTTCTGCTGCCTGGCCGATATACAATGTCATATTTAACACACGATTCCTGAAAGCTAACAGGTCGTTTCCACACAAGGGTTATACGGTGTGAATCTAAGACGTGTGTGAGTGCTCATTTCGTTTTTCGAAAATACACCGTCAAGACGTGTTACGAAATTGACGAACATACGGTTCTGAAATGAGAGTTTACAAGGAACGACTAACAATAGGCCTACCACTGTAAAAAAGCCGTCTCGACAGCAAGCTCTACTGTTTTCCCATTAAAATTCATCAGTCTCATTTTCAGTGTCGCCTATTGAGGTGATACTTGTTAATTGTTATAGAAAGTAGATTGTTATCCTTAATAACGTATCAATCAACAAAATAAATACCGTTTTATGGAAGTTAAGCCTATTTAAATTTCCTTACCATGTGAACTGTACATTCCAAAATATTGCTGAACCGATCGTTAAACCTTGTACACATTATAGCATTCTACATTTATTTTCATTGTTGTCACTTATAAAAGAGAGAAACTGTGTATGTTGTTTGAGTTGTTAGATGTCGGGTGTTACACTCCACGCACTTTTGATACTTACTGATGACTGGTTCCTCTGCGATGATGTCGTCCTACAAAACAACTTAAGCTACTATGTGTATGTGGGCGCCACTTGGTTTTTTTGTTCCAAGACATTATTATTATTATTATTAAAATAAAATTTATAACTTGTTAAATTTCTTAGATTTCTTAGGTTAGATTTCTTAGTTGTTAAATTAATTCTATGAAAAAATGTGAACAAGACAGTTTGAATTTGAAAATAACGTATGTTTTAATGAACCTTAAAAATCGTCTGAAGGACTAACACTCGTATTAAATAAAATTTCAGAGTTACAAGAAAATTATTATGACAAGTTTTTTCAATCAAGTATCGGCTAATAAATATTTTATTTACTCAGTTGAAAAGCATGAGTTTAGTGTATGAAAAATCTTTATACTGAGGATGTGACTCCTTTGAACTACCAAGACAAATCAATAGGATGCTTTACAAAAATTGTGTGATTTGAAGGTGTGTGACATGTGTAGTACAACTGTGTGACAAATGATACCAGGTAAAAATGACTTTAACTTTTGAACAACTCACGTTCCGGTGGGTAATTATTTCTTGCACTGGACACTTCTCTTGGGGACGTTTCCAATCTTGCCTCTTCGTGTAGACGTTCCTCGTGCACTGATAATTATTTGTAAATCAAAAAACTTTTTTTTTAAAACTCCGCACGATTGAAATAAGTTTCGCACTGAATTTATGCTTTGAATTCTGCCGGCGGTGATCAGCTGTCTGCGTAGTTTCTCGATTCGGCCGTCGCAGCACCAATTCCGGACTCGACGTTGAAAGGCTTGTCAGTAAATCGTTTTGGGAATTTTGTCAAAGTCAGTTTGTCTTAGCGAATACCAGCAGAATTGATTCTCTATTAAAATTTGGTCCTTTTCAGGGTCGCTAGTATTCTGGCTGCGTGCGTTCTATTAAATATGGCGTGTTTCTGCTCTATTCAACAACACGTTGGCGTATACTCCGTGTAGAGGTTAGTTCAGTCTTTTGTCATGTACAGGAAAAGCCTTTCTGTGTTCTCGTGTCGAATTCTCGTTTTTCGGTTTCGCCTCGGATGTGATGATCAGTTTCGTGGGTGATGTGTCTCTTCTGGATTCAAAGCATAAAGTGTTTTTTGGTCAAATTTCGTCTTCCTTTTATACTCTGTAAGGGGCATTGTTTTAATTTTTTGACATGAACTTCCGGCATTTTTGAGTAAAAATTCCTTCTAGAACGTTCGAGAACAATCAAATGGAACATCATGGAACAAATTTGACTTCCGTAGAAGCTTTAGAACAAAAACTTCTTATTCTTCACACTAAAGGATATTACTGAAATTATTCTGGTATTTGTCAAACAATTTTACATAACTACTTACAATCTGCATGCCATTACTATTTTTGGATTCTCTGCTTTCAACTGAATCTAATGATACTAATTACGATTGGTTTTGAACAAATTAAATCTAATAAAATAACATAAAATACAACTCTTACCTTGGAATGTTCTCACAAAATTCCAATTTTCTACTTATAAAAATGTTGTGAAGTTGTTTGGTTCTTGCTACAACATTAATGCATAACATAATCATGTTTTTATAACGAAATAAACAAATATTAACACATATAACATATAAATAAGTTCATTTTTGTACAGGCCTTACATATGGCCTATGTTTTTTGTTACTGGTTCTTTACAATAATTTGTCTTTTTTCGGTATCATATATGGGATTTTTTGGGTTTTCACTGAGAGTTTATTATATTGTCTATCTTTGGTGATACCTGGTTTATCCTGATACATATTATTTTTACTGTAAGATTACTTAGCATCATATTGGTTTGCATAAGTGATTCATTTCCTTGGTGTGACAAATTTCACTCTCATATTTCAAATCCTTTAAGAATTAAGCTTGTTTTCAACTGAGTAAGTTTGTTTCTATAGTACACTATAGGATTGTACCTTTTTCCTTTATTTTTGCTAATATTCTGCAATTATTCTGTCAAATATGACTGTTTTTTGTGACTGTTTTTGGCCTCAGCCTGGTATGGTATAGGTAAATAGTTTCCTAACTCGACTGTTAAAGTGTTTTAGTTGGTCAAATATATAAGTATAATCACATTATATTGTATTTCAACTTTATAATACAATTTGGTTGCATTTTGTCAACACTAAATTCATAAATATTACAATATTATAGGTCCATCACATGTTTTCAGTTAATACAGTTTTTGGCTATTTTAATTGATTTCTAATCACTTTACAGCTTTCTCTATTTAAGATAATTTGTTCGTCTTTGTCTAGTAGACATTAACATATAGTTTTTATATTAATTCTATAATAATTAATTTTCACATAAAATCTGAGTGATTGGACTCAGCTCCTAAACATAGATTTTTTGTCATAACATTTATATATTTTTTTATTTTAACTTACATCCTTTTTAATAATGTAGTCAAATCATTTAATACATATATTTTATTTATATTACAAAGTATAATAATTGATCTCGTCCATTAATTCACAATAAATAATTTTTTATACCCTATTCAGAGTTACATTTCTTAATAAGTAATGACATCATTTTGGTTATTTCTGATATTATCTGTCTCTCTTATAGTATATTATTAGTTTTACACTGTTCTTCACTTAAATAATATATATGGGGTTTGAGTCTTAGTCTTAGTATCGTCGTTTTTTCATGTTCATGACATTAATTATGAGAAAATATTACAAAATTTTTCGGATTACTTGGGTTCGATACTGTTCACCTCACTTTCCTCTTATGATAAATTACTATGCAAATAATTTCCTTTATGGAACGTTCTATGACGTTACACACTACAAACCAATACGTTGCTGTTATCCGCCTAACTATTTTACCTTGAATGTTGTGGACGCCGCTAAGTCAGTCCTAAGAACCTGAGGATGCTCCAACCGCACTTTACTGCAGTTGTCACCGATTTAAGGCAGTGTCGTTGTGTTTGCTGTACGTTTAGAAAAGTTAAAAATATCTAAGACCAATTGTTTCAGCGTGGGTTACATAAATTTATGTGTGTACCGTAACTCCTAGGACGCAGGTTAATGGAAACACATTTCTACTCGGCTTTACTCTATTTTTGTGTCCCATATACCTGCATGATTCACACACGCATGCCGACCTAGCTACAGTTTTATCCCGACTCCAGTAAGACGTAAATAATACTGTAGAGGTCATCTCGTTTGTTGCATTAAAAGAGTAAGTCAGCTTCAGTTTTGCGAATCCAATTTCAATAAATATTGAGTAACTTCAAAATTTGAGTTAAAGATATATGAAAGCTTCCATTCACAGACATTACATTTGAAATAATAAAAAAAAGAATCCAACACAGTAAATGTGATTCAAAGTAAACAAACTAAAAAACTGTATTTTTTGAAAATGTAACACGTTTAATCCACTAGGTACAAGGAACTAATAAATTTATGAATGAGTAGTTAATGACGGTAAAAACTATTTTAAGTACAAACCATACTAGAGAAGAAAATAATAGTACGTTTGTAGATAAAAACAACTTGGCATGCCATAAAATGATGAAGATACGCCGTTTTACCAATTCGACAATAGCCTAGAAGAATAAGAGGACCACGCGAGTACTTAATATTAAGCGAATTTTTGATTTCCTTCACTAATTTCAACGTAATATGCGCGGTATATAATTATCACCTTATTTAAAAGCTGTGGCGTCTTAATATTTTCTCTTTACGTACGTTAATTTTGAGAGTCAGCAAATAATTAAGAAAAAATTATTGTTGTCGTTATACGCATCACACACACGCTCACTCTCACACTTACATCATTTAGGAACAGGCACATGGAAGACCGAGAATACGTTGTAGCAGTATCTCAGAATGTCAGGTGGGGAAAGTGTACGTATAAAAGAGAGGCCCAGCCCCTGAACAGCCAGTCACACCCAGTCCTTCAATCAGGACACACACACGCAGGACAGGCATGAATACTAAGGTGAGTTAAATTTATGTTATGAACTTTCCAAAAAATGAAAAGACATGGCTTGTACTACTAAACGTATTGTATTTAGGTGTTTTCAGTCTGATAAAAGAGGGGAATGATAATCAATTGAAAAAACAAAAAATAATAAATTAAACCTTGAAAATACCTTTTTACAGTAAACACATGAATAAGAGTTGAACATAAAGGCAATATTACGTTGTCCTGTTGATAAGAAATTTTAAGTTGTTAGATTGACACTGTCTTTAAGTATGTTGCAAAGCACGTAATGATTGAAGAATTCGCTTGTTTCGTTCGTTGCAGTTTGTTATTATAGCCCTAGCGGCTCTACTTGCATTCAGTTCGGCTGAAGATGAGAAGAAGTCCGCAATACAGGCTGAAGATTCTGTAGCCGCCGGAAACAAGAGACAAGAAAAACGAGGATTAGCTTCTTTCGGATACGGAGGTGGACACGAGGGATTTGGTGGTGGCGAAATTGGCGGCTTTTACGGAGGTGATCTCCACGGAGGATACGGAGGAGAACTTGAAGGAGGATATGCAGGACATGAAGGTTTCAGTAGCGGAGACTTTGGCGGCGGTTATGAAGGTGGGCTGGCCGCAGGACTCGGAAACGGGCACTCGGAACATGTGAAAGCAATCACCATCACAAAGCAAGTGCCTGTACCGTATCCAGTACACGTTGAAAAGAAAGTACCATATCCAGTCAAGGTTCCCGTAGATAGACCTTATCCAGTCCACGTTCCCAAACCGTACCCAGTACATGTTGAGAAACCAGTACCTGTACCAGTCAAAGTACCAGTACCTCATCCATACCCAGTCACCGTAGAAAAACACGTACCATACCCAGTTAAAGTACCCGTAGACAGGCCGTACCCTGTACACGTACCCAAACCATACCCAGTAATAGTTGAAAAGAAAATCCCTTACCCAGTTGAGAAACCATACCCAGTGCAGGTCAAGGTGCCCGTCGACAGACCATATCCAGTGCACGTCCCTGTAGAGAAACCAGTTCCATATCCAGTAGAGAAACCATATCCAGTACCAGTCAAAGTACCAGTCGATAGACCTTACCCAGTACATGTTCCCAAGCCGTACCCAGTTCCTGTTGAAAAACCAGTACCATACCCAGTAGGGAAGCCAGTACCTTATCCAGTGAAAGTACCTATTAAAGTACCCGTCAATGTACCGTATCCGGTAGAAGTTAAGGTTCCAGTCCACATTCCAGTACCTGTCAAACACCACTACGAACACGAGGATGGTGGTTTCGGTGCCAGCGACTTTGGAGGCAGCCATGGTGACGATTTTGGATTCGGAAGCGGAAGTTCTTATCACCATCATTGACTGATGCAAGTGATTCACTGATTAATTATTATAACACTAGTCTTCCTTGTTACTGTTGTCGATAGAGTACTTTTTCACTGTAAATACATGAAAGGAATGCGTTTGTATATAAATTTTGATGTTTTCTTAAATAAATAATTTAAAAATAAACTTACTTCTTCTTATTCACTTGAGTGTCGTCCGAATCTGATGTTTTTAATCTTAATCCGCAATCTCGACTAGTTCAGGTATAATTTACTTTCCACTTTTGGAAACATAAATCTTTCGACAGAAAGGATTTCTTCCAGAGTTCATGATCAGCAGATCGGTGCGTATTGACGTATCCCCTTTGGATGTTGATAATTTTAAATAACCTGACACAAATTTATAAGAAACCACAAGAAAATCGAAAAATTGTTGCTATTAATACGTTTTTAGAAACGTGTAATTCTGATTACGAGGTATAATATTTTTAAAAAGATATTCTAAACGTTTAATCGAAATTAGCATTTCAAATCACGTTATCGTCAAATCCGTATCAGCCGCAGTTGCTTCAATAACTTCTGCTGCTTGGCTGATATACAATGTCATATTTAACACACGATTCCTGAAAGCTAACAGGTCGTTTCCACACAAGGGTTATACGGTGTGAATCTAAGACGTGTGTGAGTGCTCATTTCGTTTTTCGAAAATACACCGTCAAGACGTGTTACGAAATTGACGAACATACGGTTCTGAAATGAGAGTTTACAAGGAACGACTAACAATAGGCCTACCACTGTAAAAAAGCCGTCTCGTCAGCAAGCTCTACTGTTTTCCCATTAAAATTTATCAGTCTCATTTTCAGTGTCGCCTATTGAGGTGATACTTGTTAATTGTTATAGAAAGTAGATTGTTATCCTTAATAACGTATCAATCAACAAAATAAATACCGTTTTATGGAAGTTAAGCCTATTTAAATTTCCTTACCATGTGAACTGTACATTCCAAAATATTGCTGAACCGATCGTTAAACATTGTACACATTATAGCATTCTACATTTATTTTCATTGTTGTCACTTATAAAAGAGAGAAACTGTGTATGTTGTTTGAGTTGTTAGATGTCGGGTGTTACACTCCACGCACTTTTGATACTTACTGATGACTGGTTCCTCTGCGATGATGTCGTCCTACAAAACAACTTAAGCTACTATGTGTATGTGGGCGCCACTTGGTTTTTTTGTTCCAAGACATTATTATTATTATTATTAAAATAAAATTTATAACTTGTTAAATTTCTTAGATTTCTTAGGTTAGATTTCTTAGTTGTTAAATTAATTCTATGAAAAAATGTGAACAAGACAGTTTGAATTTGAAAATAACGTATGTTTTAATGAACCTTAAAAATCGTCTGAAGGACTAACACTCGTATTAAATAAAATTTCAGAGTTACAAGAAAATTATTATGACAAGTTTTTTCAATCAAGTATCGGCTAATAAATATTTTATTTACTCAGTTGAAAAGCATGAGTTTAGTGTATGAAAAATCTTTATACTGAGGACGTGACTCCTTTGAACTACCAAGACAAATCAATAGGATGCTTTACAAAAATTGTGTGATTTGAAGGTGTGTGACATGTGTAGTACAACTGTGTGACAAATGATACCAGGTAAAAATGACTTTAACTTTTGAACAACTCACGTTCCGGTGGGTAATTATTTCTTGCACTGGACACTTCTCTTGGGGACGTTTCCAATCTTGCCTCTTCGTGTAGACGTTCCTCGTGCACTGATAATTATTTGTAAGTCAAAAAACGTTTTTTTTAAAACTCCGCACGATTGAAATAAGTTTCGCACTGAATTTATGCTTTGAATTCTGCCGGCGGTGATCAGCTGTCTGCGTAGTTTCTCGATTCGGCCGTCGCAGCACCAATTCCCGACTCGACGTTGAAAGGCTTGTCAGTAAATCGTTTTGGGAATTTTGTCAAAGTCAGTTTGTCTTAGCGAATACCAGCAGAATTGATTCTCTATTAAAATTTGGTCCTTTTCAGGGTCGCTAGTATTCTGGCTGCGTGCGTTCTATTAAATATGGCGTGTTTCTGCTCTATTCAACAACACGTTGGCGTATACTCCTTATAGAGGTTAGTTCAGTCTTTTGTCATGTACAGGAAAAGCCTTTCTGTGTTCTCGTGTCGAATTCTCGTTTTTCGGTTTCGCCTCGGATGTGATGATCAGTTTCGTGGGTGATGTGTCTCTTCTGGATTCAAAGCATAAAGTGTTTTTTGGTCAAATTTCGTCTTCCTTTTATACTCTGTAAGGGGCATTGTTTTAATTTTTTGACATGAACTTCCGGTATTTTTGAGTAAAAATTCCTTCTAGAACGTTCGAGAACAATCAAATGGAACATCATGGAACAAATTTGACTTCCGTAGAAGCTTTAGAACAAAAACTTCTTATTCTTCACACTAACGGATATTACTGAAATTATTCTGGTATTTGTCAAACAATTTTACATAACTACTTACAATCTGCATGCCATTACTATTTTTGGATTCTCTGCTTTCAACTGAATCTAATGATACTAATTACGATTGGTTTTGAACAAATTAAATCTAATAAAATAACATAAAATACAACTCTTACCTTGGAATGTTCTCACAAAATTCCAATTTTCTACTTATAAAAATGTTGTGAAGTTGTTTGGTTCTTGCTACAACATTAATGCATAACATAATCATGTTTTTATAACGAAATAAACAAATATTAACACATATAACATATAAATAAGTTCATTTTTGTACAGGCCTTACATATGGCCTATGTTTTTTGTTACTGGTTCTTTACAATAATTTGTCTTTTTTCGGTATCATATATGGGATTTTTTGGGTTTTCACTGAGAGTTTATTATATTGTCTATCTTTGGTGATACCTGGTTTATCCTGATACATATTATTTTTACTGTAAGATTACTTAGCATCATATTGGTTTGCATAAGTGATTCATTTCCTTGGTGTGACAAATTTCACTCTCATATTTCAAATCCTTTAAGAATTAAGCTTGTTTTCAACTGAGTAAGTTTGTTTCTATAGTACACTATAGGATTGTACCTTTTTCCTTTATTTTTGCTAATATTCTGCAATTATTCTGTCAAATATGACTGTTTTTTGTGACTGTTTTTGGCCTCAGCCTGGTATGGTATAGGTAAATAGTTTCCTAACTCGACTGTTAAAGTGTTTTAGTTGGTCAAATATATAAGTATAATCACATTATATTGTATTTCAACTTTATAATACAATTTGGTTGCATTTTGTCAACACTAAATTCATTAATATTACAATATTATAGGTCCATCACATGTTTTCAGTTAATAGAGTTTTGGCTATTTTAATTGATTTCTAATGACTTTACAGCTTTCTCTATTTATGATAATTTGTTCGTCTTTGTCTAGTTGACATTTACATATAGTTTTTATATTAATTCTATAATAATTAATTTTCACATAAAATCTGAGTGATTATACTCAGCTCCTAAACATAGATTTTATGTCATAACATTTATATATTTTTTTATTTTAACTTACATCCTTTTTAATAATGTAGACAAATCATTTGACACATATATTTTATTTATATTACAAAGTATAATAATGGATCTCGTCCATTAATTCACAATAAATACTTTTTTATACCCTATTCAGAGTTACATTTCTTAATAAGTAATGACCTCATTTTGGTTATTTCTGATATTATCTGTCTCTCTTATAGTATATTATTAGTTTTACACTGTTCTTCACTTAAATAATATATATGGGGTTTGAGTCTTAGTCTTAGTATCGTCGTTTTTTCATGTTCATGTTATTAATTATGAGAAAATATTACAAAATTTTTCGGATTACTTGGGTTCGATACTGACTTTGGGTTGGTACCTCACTTTCCTCTTATGATAAATTACTATGCAAATAATTTCCTTTATGGAACGTTCTATGACGTTACACACTACAAACCAATACGTTGCTGTTATCCGCCTAACTATTTTACCTTGAATGTTGTGGACGCCGCTAAGTCAGTCCTAAGAACCTGAGGATGCTCCAACCGCACTTTACTGCAGTTGTCACCGATTTGAGGCAGTGTCGTTGTGTGTGCTGTACGTTTAGAAAAGTTAAAAATATCTAAGACCAATTGTTTCAGCGTGGGTTACATAATTTTATGTGTGTACCGTAACTCCTAGGACGCAGGTTAATGGAAACACATTTCTACTCGGCTTTACTCTATTTTTGTGTCCCATATACCTGCATGATTCACACACGCATGCCGACCTAGCTACAGTTTTATCCCGACTCCAGTAAGACGTAAATAATACTGTAGAGGTCATCTCGTTTGTTGCATTAAAAGAGTAAGTCAGCTTCAGTTTTGCGAATCCAATTTCAATAAATATTGAGTAACTTCAAAATTTGAGTTAAAGATATATGAAAGCTTCCATTCATAGACATTACATTTGAAATAATAAAAAAAAGAATCCAACACAGTAAATGTGATTAAAAGTAAACAAACTAAAAAACTGTATTTTTTGAAAATGTAACACGTTTAATCCACTAGGTACAAGGAACTAATAAATTTATGAATGAGTAGTTAATGACGGTAAAAACTATTTTAAGTACAAACCATACTAGAGAAGAAAATAATAGTACGTTTGTAGGTAAAAACAACTTGGCATGCCATAAAATGATGAAGATACGCCGTTTTACCAATTCGACAATAGCCTAGAAGAATAAGAGGACCACGCGAGTACTTAATATTAAGCGAATTTTTGATTTCCTTCACTAATTTCAACGTAATATGCCCGGTATATAATTATCACCTTATTTAAAAGCTGTGGCGTCTTAATATTTTCTCTTTACGTACGTTAATTTTGAGAGTCAGCAAATAATTAAGAAAAAATTATTGTTGTCGTTATACGCATCACACACACGCTCACTCTCACACTTACATCATTTAGGAACAGGCACATGGAAGACCGAGAATACGTTGTAGCAGTATCTCAGAATGTCAGGTGGGGAAAGTGTACGTATAAAAGAGAGGCCCAGCCCCTGAACAGCCAGTCACACCCAGTCCTTCAATCAGGACACACACACGCAGGACAGGCATGAATACTAAGGTGAGTTAAATTTATGTTATGAACTTTCAAAAAAATGAAAAGACATGGCTTGTACTACTAAACGTATTGTATTTAGGTGTTTTCAGTCTGATAAAAGAGGGGAATGATAATCAATTGAAAAAACAAAAAATAATAAATTAAACCTTGAAAATTCCTTTTTACTGTAAACACATGAATAAGAGTTGAACATAAAGGCAATATTACGTTGTCCTGTTGATAAGAAATTTTAAGTTGTTAGATTGACACTGTCTTTAAGTATGTTGCAAAGCACGTAATGATTGAAGAATTCGCTTGTTTCGTTCGTTGCAGTTTGTTATTATAGCCCTAGCGGCTCTACTTGCATTCAGTTCGGCTGAAGATGAGAAGAAGTCCGCAATACAGGCTGAAGATTCTGTAGCCGCCGGAAACAAGAGACAAGAAAAACGAGGATTAGCTTCTTTCGGATACGGAGGTGGACACGAGGGATTTGGTGGTGGCGAAATTGGCGGCTTTTACGGAGGTGATCTCCACGGAGGATACGGAGGAGAACTTGAAGGAGGATATGCAGGACATGAAGGTTTCAGTAGCGGAGACTTTGGCGGCGGTTATGAAGGTGGGCTGGCCGCAGGACTCGGAAACGGGCACTCGGAACATGTGAAAGCAATCACCATCACAAAGCAAGTGCCTGTACCGTATCCAGTACACGTTGAAAAGAAAGTACCATATCCAGTCAAGGTTCCCGTAGATAGACCTTATCCAGTCCACGTTCCCAAACCGTACCCAGTACATGTTGAGAAACCAGTACCTGTACCAGTCAAAGTACCAGTACCTCATCCATACCCAGTCACCGTAGAAAAACACGTACCATACCCAGTTAAAGTACCCGTAGACAGGCCGTACCCTGTACACGTACCCAAACCATACCCAGTAATAGTTGAAAAGAAAATCCCTTACCCAGTTGAGAAACCATACCCAGTGCAGGTCAAGGTGCCCGTCGACAGACCATATCCAGTGCACGTCCCTGTAGAGAAACCAGTTCCATATCCAGTAGAGAAACCATATCCAGTACCAGTCAAAGTACCAGTCGATAGACCTTACCCAGTACATGTTCCCAAGCCGTACCCAGTTCCTGTTGAAAAACCAGTACCATACCCAGTAGGGAAGCCAGTACCTTATCCAGTGAAAGTACCTATTAAAGTACCCGTCAATGTACCGTATCCGGTAGAAGTTAAGGTTCCAGTCCACATTCCAGTACCTGTCAAACACCACTACGAACACGAGGATGGTGGTTTCGGTGCCAGCGACTTTGGAGGCAGCCATGGTGACGATTTTGGATTCGGAAGCGGAAGTTCTTATCACCATCATTGACTGATGCAAGTGATTCACTGATTAATTATTATAACACTAGTCTTCCTTGTTACTGTTGTCGATAGAGTACTTTTTCACTGTAAATACATGAAAGGAATGCGTTTGTATATAAATTTTGATGTTTTCTTAAATAAATAATTTAAAAATAAACTTACTTCTTCTTATTCACTTGAGTGTCGTCCGAATCTGATGTTTTTAATCTTAATCCGCAATCTCGACTAGTTCAGGTATAATTTACTTTCCACTTTTGGAAACATAAATCTTTCGACAGAAAGGATTTCTTCCAGAGTTCATGATCAGCAGATCGGTGCGTATTGACGTATCCCCTTTGGATGTTGATAATTTTAAATAACCTGACACAAATTTATAAGAAACCACAAGAAAATCGAAAAATTGTTGCTATTAATACGTTTTTAGAAACGTGTAATTCTGATTACGAGGTATAATATTTTTAAAAAGATATTCTAAACGTTTAATCGAAATTAGCATTTCAAATCACGTTATCGTCAAATCCGTATCAGCCGCAGTTGCTTCAATAACTTCTGCTGCTTGGCTGATATACAATGTCATATTTAACACACGATTCCTGAAAGCTAACAGGTCGTTTCCACACAAGGGTTATACGGTGTGAATCTAAGACGTGTGTGAGTGCTCATTTCGTTTTTCGAAAATACACCGTCAAGACGTGTTACGAAATTGACGAACATACGGTTCTGAAATGAGAGTTTACAAGGAACGACTAACAATAGGCCTACCACTGTAAAAAAGCCGTCTCGTCAGCAAGCTCTACTGTTTTCCCATTAAAATTTATCAGTCTCATTTTCAGTGTCGCCTATTGAGGTGATACTTGTTAATTGTTATAGAAAGTAGATTGTTATCCTTAATAACGTATCAATCAACAAAATAAATACCGTTTTATGGAAGTTAAGCCTATTTAAATTTCCTTACCATGTGAACTGTACATTCCAAAATATTGCTGAACCGATCGTTAAACATTGTACACATTATAGCATTCTACATTTATTTTCATTGTTGTCACTTATAAAAGAGAGAAACTGTGTATGTTGTTTGAATTGTTAGATGTCGGGTGTTACACTCCACGCACTTTTGATACTTACTGATGACTGGTTCCTCTGCGATGATGTCGTCCTACAAAACAACTTAAGCTACTATGTGTATGTGGGCGCCACTTGGTTTTTTTGTTCCAAGACATTATTATTATTATTATTAAAATAAAATTTATAACTTGTTAAATTTCTTAGATTTCTTAGGTTAGATTTCTTAGTTGTTAAATTAATTCTATGAAAAAATGTGAACAAGACAGTTTGAATTTGAAAATAACGTATGTTTTAATGAACCTTAAAAATCGTCTGAAGGACTAACACTCGTATTAAATAAAATTTCAGAGTTACAAGAAAATTATTATGACAAGTTTTTTCAATCAAGTATCGGCTAATAAATATTTTATTTACTCAGTTGAAAAGCATGAGTTTAGTGTATGAAAAATCTTTATACTGAGGATGTGACTCCTTTGAACTACCAAGACAAATCAATAGGATGCTTTACAAAAATTGTGTGATTTGAAGGTGTGTGACATGTGTAGTACAACTGTGTGACAAATGATACCAGGTAAAATTGACTTTAACTTCTGAACAACTCACGTTCCGGTGGGTAATTATTTCTTGCACTGGACACTTCTCTTGGGGACGTTTCCAATCTTGCCTCTTCGTGTAGACGTTCCTCGTGCACTGAAAATTGTTTGTAAGTCAAAAAACGGTTTTTTTTAAAACTCCGCACGATTGAAATAAGTTTCGCACTGAATTTATGCTTTGAATTCTGCCGGCGGTGATCAGCTGTCTGCGTAGTTTCTCGATTCGGCCGTCGCAGCACCAATTCCGGACTCGACGTTGAAAGGCTTGTCAGTAAATCGTTTCGGGAATATTGTCAAAGTCAGTTTGTCTTAGCGAATACCAGCAGAATTGATTCTCTATTAAAATTTGGTCCTTTTCAGGGTCGCTAGAATTCTGGCTGCGTGCGTTCTATTAAATATGGCGTGTTTCTGCTCTATTCAACAACACGTTGGCGTATACTCCTTGTAGAGGTTAGTTCAGTCTTTTGTCATGTACAGGAAAAGCCTTTCTGTGTTCTCGTGTCGAATTCTCGTTTTTCGGTTTCGCCTCGGATGTGATGATCAGTTTCGTGGGTGATGTGTCTCTTCTGGATTCAAAGCATAAAGTGTTTTTTGGTCAAATTTCGTCTTCCTTTTATACTCTGTAAGGGGCATTGTTTTAATTTTTTGACATGAACTTCCGGTATTTTTGAGTAAAAATTCCTTCTAGAACGTTCGAGAATAATCAAATGGAACATCATGGAACAAATTTGACTTCCGTAGAAGCTTTAGAACAAAAACTTCTTATTCTTCACACTAAAGGATATTAATGAAATTATTCTGCTATTTGTCAAACAATTTTAAATAACTACTTACAATCTGCATGCCATTCCTATTTTTGGATTCTCTGCTTTCAACTGAATCTAATGATACTAATTACGATTGGTTTTGAACAAATTAAATCTAACAAAATAACATAAAATACAACTCTTACCTTGGAATGTTCTCACAAAATTCCAATTTTCTACTTATAAAAATGTTGTGAAGTTGTTTGGTTCTTGCTACAACATTAATGCATACCATAATCATCTTTCTATAACGAAATAAACAAATATTAACACATATAACATATAAATAAGTTCAGTTTTGTATAGGCCTTACATATGGCCTATGTTTTTTGTCACTGGTTCTTTACAATAATTTGTCTTTTTTCGGTATCATATATGGGATTTTTTGGGTTTTCACTGAGAGTTTATTATATTGTCTATCTTTGGTGATACCTGGTTTATCCTGATACATATTATTTTTACTGTAAGATTACTTAGCATCATATTGGTTTGCATAAGTGATTCATTTCCTTGGTGTGACAAATTTCACTCTCATATTTCAAATCCTTTAAGAATTAAGCTTGTTTTCAACTGAGTAAGTTTGTTTCTATAGTACACTATAGGATTGTACCTTTTTCCTTTATTTTTGCTAATATTCTGCAATTATTCTGTCAAATATGACTGTTTTTTGTGACTGTTTTTGGCCTCAGCCTGGTATGGTATAGCTAAATAGTTTCCTAACTCGACTGTTAAAGTGTTTTAGTTGGTCAAATATATAAGTATAATCACATTATATTGAATTTCAACTTTATTATACTATTTGGTTGCATTTTGTCAACACTAAATTCATTAATATTACAATATTATAGGTCCATCACATGTTTTCCGTTAATACAGTTTTTGGCTATTTTAATTGATTTCTAATGACTTTACAGCTTTCTCTATTTATGATAATTTGTTCGTCTTTGTCTAGTTGACATTTACATATAGTTTTTATATTAATTCTATAATAATTAATTTTCACATAAAATCTGAGTGATTATACTCAGCTCCTAAACATAGATTTTATGTCATAACATTTATATATTTTTTTATTTTAACTTACATCCTTTTTAATAATGTAGACAAATCATTTAACACATATATTTTATTTATATTACAAAGTATAATAATGGATCTCGTCCATTAATTCACAATAAATAGTTTTTTATACCCTATTCAGAGTTACATTTCTTAATAAGTAATGACCTCATTTTGGTTATTTCTAATATTATCTGTCTCTCTTATAGTATATTATTAGTTTTACACTGTTCTTCACTTAAATAATATATATGGGGTTTGAGTCTTAGTCTTAGTATCGTCGTTTTTTCATGTTCATGTTATTAATTATGAGAAAATATTACAAAATTTTTCGGATTACTTGGGTTCGATACTGACTTTGGGTTGGTACCTCACTTTCCTCTTATGATAAATTACTATGCAAATAATTTCCTTTATGGAACGTTCTATGACGTTACACACTACAAACCAATACGTTGCTGTTATCCGCCTAACTATTTTACCTTGAATGTTGTGGACGCCGCTAAGTCAGTCCTAAGAACCTGAGGATGCTCCAACCGCACTTTACTGCAGTTGTCACCGATTTAAGGCAGTGTCGTTGTGTGTGCTGTACGTTTAGAAAAGTTAAAAATATCTAAGACCAATTGTTTCAGCGTGGGTTACATAATTTTATGTGTGTACCGTAACTCCTAGGACGCAGGTTAATGGAAACACATTTCTACTCGGCTTTACTCTATTTTTGTGTCCCATATACCTGCATGATTCACACACCCATGCCGACCTAGCTACAGTTTTATCCTGACTCCAGTAAGACGTAAATAATACTGTAGAGGTCATCTCGTTTGTTGCATTAAAAGAGTAAGTCAGCTTCAGTTTTGCGAATCCAATTTCAATAAATATTGAGTAACTTCAAAATTTGAGTTAAAGATATATGAAAGCTTCCATTCATAGACATTACATTTGAAATAATAAAAAAAAGAATCCAACACAGTAAATGTGATTCAAAGTAAACAAACTAAAAAACTGTATTTTTTGAAAATGTAACACGTTTAATCCACTAGGTACAAGGAACTAATAAATTTATGAATGAGTAGTTAATGACGGTAAAAACTATTTTAAGTACAAACCATACTAGAGAAGAAAATAATAGTACGTTTGTAGATAAAAACAACTTGGCATGCCATAAAATGATGAAGATACGCCGTTTTACCAATTCGACAATAGCCTAGAAGAATAAGAGAACCACGCGAGTACTTAATATTAAGCGAATTTTTGATTTCCTTCACTAATTTCAACGTAATATGCCCGGTATATAATTATCACCTTATTTAAAAGCTGTGGCGTCTTAATATTTTCTCTTTACGTACGTTAATTTTGAGAGTCAGCAAATAATTAAGAAAAAATTATTGTTGTCGTTATACGCATCACACACACGCTCACTCTCACACTTACATCATTTAGGAACAGGCACATGGAAGACCGAGAATACGTTGTAGCAGTATCTCAGAATGTCAGGTGGGGAAAGCGTACGTATAAAAGAGAGGCCCAGCCCCTGAACAGCCAGTCACACCCAGTCCTTCAATCAGGACACACACACGCAGGACAGGCATGAATACTAAGGTGAGTTAAATTTATGTTATGAACTTTCAAAAAAATGAAAAGACATGGCTTGTACTACTAAACGTATTGTATTTAGGTGTTTTCAGTCTGATAAAAGAGGGGAATGATAATCAATTGAAAAAACAAAAAATAATAAATTAAACCTTGAAAATTTCTTTTTACAGTAAACACATGAATAAGAGTTGAACATAAAGGCAATATTACGTTGTCCTGTTGATAAGAAATTTTAAGTTGTTAGATTGACACTGTCTTTAAGTATGTTGCAAAGCACGTAATGATTGAAGAATTCGCTTGTTTCGTTCGTTGCAGTTTGTTATTATAGCCCTAGCGGCTCTACTTGCATTCAGTTCGGCTGAAGATGAGAAGAAGTCAGCAAGACAGGCTGAAGATTCTGTAGCCGCCGAAAACAAGAGACAAGAAAAACGAGGATTAGCTTCTTTCGGATACGGAGGTGGACACGAGGGATTTGGTGGTGGCGAAATTGGCGGCTTTTACGGAGGTGATCTCCACGGAGGATACGGAGGAGAACTTGAAGGAGGATATGCAGGACATGAAGGTTTCAGTAGCGGAGACATTGGCGGCGGTTATGAAGGTGGGCTGGCCGCAGGACTCGGAAACGGGCACTCGGAACATGTGAAAGCAATCACCATCACAAAGCAAGTGCCTGTACCGTATCCAGTACACGTTGAAAAGAAAGTACCATATCCAGTCAAGGTTCCCGTAGATAGACCTTTTCCAGTCCACGTTCCCAAACCGTACCCAGTACATGTTGAGAAACCAGTACCTGTACCAGTCAAAGTACCAGTGCCTCATCCATACCCAGTCACCGTAGAAAAACACGTACCATACCCAGTTAAAGTACCCGTAGACAGGCCGTACCCTGTACACGTACCCAAACCATACCCAGTAATAGTTGAAAAGAAAATCCCTTACCCAGTTGAGAAACCATACCCAGTGCCGGTCAAGGTGCCCGTCGACAGACCATATCCAGTGCACGTCCCTGTAGAGAAACCAGTTCCATATCCAGTAGAGAAACCATATCCAGTACCAGTCAAAGTACCAGTCGATAGACCTTACCCAGTACATGTTCCCAAGCCGTACCCAGTTCCTGTTGAAAAACCAGTACCATACCCAGTAGAGAAGCCAGTACCTTATCCAATGAAAGTACCTATTAAAGTACCCGTCAATGTACCGTATCCGGTAGAAGTTAAGGTTCCAGTCCACATTCCAGTACCTGTCAAACACCACTACGAACACGGGGATGGTGGTTTCGGTGCCAGCGACTTTGGAGGCAGCCATGGTGACGATTTTGGATTCGGAAGCGGAAGTTCTTATCACCATCATTGACTGATGCAAGTGATTCACTGATTAATTATTATAACACTAGTCTTCCTTGTTACTGTAGTAGAGGGAAAGTGAGCGTTAGAAAACACTTCCGGGTTCCAGTTGAAAACACTACCGGGTTCCAGTTCATGACGTCATAGAGGCACTGGCAGCTGGTGTCCGAGCTGTCCATGTGACGTCACTGTTTTGTGTGTGTGTGTGTGTATGGTGTGTATGTGTGACTGAAACACTACCGTGTTCCAGTTCATGACGTCATACAGAGGCTCAAGTCGCTGGCGTCCGCATGGCTAAAACCTGTTTCAAGACGTCACGAAGGCCGTGGTTTCTGCATGTTCAAAATTTGGTAGCCGAAAACAATGTGTAGCGGATGGGGGTACCCGGAATTCGGCGGTTGCCCGGACGCGCAGAGGCGTTGTCATCGGGTACCGTTACTCGAAATTTTGGGGGTATCGGGTACCGTTACCCGAAATGTTTAAATCAACGGATGGGGGTACCCGAAATTTGTGGGTACGCCCTAACCGGGTTCCAGTTCATGACAGAGGCCCTGGCAGCTGGTGTCCGAATGTTAAAACACTTCCGCGTTCTGGTTTATTTTGATGTAACAAAATAATCGTTCTCTCTCGAAATTTTTAATGTCTGAATTTTGGTACCCTAAATGATTAAAACAACGGATGGGGGTACACGAAATTTGTGGGTACGCCCACATGACGCATGTATAAAACACTGGTTATGACGAAACAGGAGGCTATACAGATGGGTTCCGACAGGTGTTGGTTTCCACAAAATAAATTTTGACTCCTCGGGATTTGAACCTGGATCTGCGGTTCCCAAAACCATATATTGTATTATTATATATGAGTATATTGTGTTATAATAGAACAGATGCATCCATTTGAATATTGTTTAGAAAAAACATATTAAAATTATGCATTACTAAAATTGTGTAATTGTATAAATATATTTTACTCTGTGTACCTGCAAAATTGTAACAAACAGGTCTGGTTGAATCGCTGTGTGTTGATACAAACAGATTATACGCTCTCTCTCACTCTCTTTCTCTTTAGAGAGAGATGCATCTGAACCCTATAAACCGGTTTTCTTCGCATGCTGGCGCATACCACAATCCAGCTGTGTCTCTTTATCAATAAGTTGGCTGCATCTCAACTATAAAAAATTTGTTATCTTCGCTGGCGTATACCTTATTCAAGTATGATAGGAATAACTGTTTTGTATAAAGGTATAATAATAAAATAACAAAGGTTACGGTTTATATATAAGTTTTAATAATATCGAAAGCTTTTACAATCAAATCATAAGCTATAATTTTCTTTCTCTCTCTACACACACACGTCCTATATTCACAAGACAATTATAATTGTGCAAAACATACGCGCTCTCTCTATATACATAACTAAACAAAATAAACACTTTATCTCTCTCTATATATATATATTTACATAATTATACAAAATAATCTTTTTTTTCTCTCGCTTTCTCTCTCTTTTGCAGCCTTGAAGGTTCTCTCTCTCTCTCTCTCTCTCTCTCTACATATATATTCTCTCTCTCTCTCTCTCTCTCTCTCTCTCTCTCTCTCTCTCTCTCTCTCTCTCTCTCTCTCTCTCTCTCTCTCTCTCTCTGTACACACATATATATATACACACACACACACACACATAATTAACAAAATAATAATTACATTTACTACAACCAAAACAAGCCTTATATGTCTAACAATATAAAATAA
This sequence comes from Magicicada septendecula, assembly GCA_034769895.1. Classification (NCBI taxonomy): domain Eukaryota; kingdom Metazoa; phylum Arthropoda; class Insecta; order Hemiptera; family Cicadidae; genus Magicicada; species Magicicada septendecula. Next base: position 232,867,512 of record CM068373.1, read on the forward strand.
TAATAATAATTAATAACATACAATATTACAATGTTGATGTGTAATATGTTAATAATAACATACTAAATGTAGACACACATCAAATGATAATTACTATGGTGTTAACTACATGTGTAAAATGGTACACCAAAACCTTGAATTCAACTCTTTTTAGTATTTTAGATAATAACAAAGGTAACAACGCTTATAATTTTTTAAAACAATTGTTCTTCAGAGTGTAAATTCTCTCCACTCACAAGCACTCAGAATGTTACAGTGGTCACCATATGGTGGTGAACGACATACATCTCCCTCGCATTCGCACAAACACATAACATCGAAACAAGGTTTCTGTAACTATGAGAGAAATCTTTTAAAAAATTTAATTACACATAAAAATTTAACTAACACTTTAATGATTGTTTATCTTAACTTTTTATGTTATAAACCACATACGTTTTTTAATAATTAAAAACAGAATATAATTTCCTACAATTAATAATACTTGATCAAATACAAAAGAATGTAGACACATCAAATGATAGTTAGTGTGGTATTAAAGAACATGTATTCTGAATTAAAGTCATTTTGATATCTTAGATAACAACAGACGCGACAACGGTTACGAAGCGGACATCCGCTAGAGTCATGCCTTGACCACTCATATTTTTTTACCAGCGAGGTATACGCTGTACCAGTAAAATTATACATCATATAGTACATCTGATTAACCAGCTTTGTTTTAGCAATTAGCAAATCTTTTATTTGAAGATATTCAATATTATGGTTGTTACAATAACTAATTGATGTTTTGAAGAGTTTGAAAAACTCATTACGAATAAATACTTTCATTTTGTAAATATTCTTTTCGTTTCGTATTGATATCCATCTACTCAGTGTCTTACGATTATTTCTAAAATTGTAATCGAATTTAATCATGTCGCATTGACAATATAATCTATTATTACCATTTATTTCTCTGTTTAAAAGTTTTTCTACAATATTAGATCCAAGCAACACCTTGTTCTTTCTCTGAAAATGAACAGTTAACATTAAAAAACGACAAAAAAATAGAGAAGTCTACTTCATCATTTAAAAACATTTTACTATTAATGTTATTATTACTATTATTATTATAATAAATCAATCCTGTTCTCATTTATTTGGTCTGGAAAAAAAGAGAAAAAAATTAATACATAACCACTTCTGTATAAGTAATTATTAGTGGTACTGAAATATCATACTCACATAATCAATATCCAACTGCACGCTCACTTTCTCGTTCGCCAGCGGAGTGTGTGAGGTTACGCATAGTGATAGGACACAAGGCTTCACAGCTTTCAATTGCTCCTCTGTAAATACGTCACACCATCTTTTAGGTAGGTATACATAGAACAGTTTACCCTCCGGCTGAGGACAGGCTCCGGTATCTTCCAAATCTACCACAACTGACTCCCCGAATTTCGTTTTCACAAATTTCATGTGAATTATATGATACTTTACTCCTAAAGAAAGACTTGACAAGTCTCTTTTTGGTAAAAAATTTCCAACTGTCTTCGCGTTCGCAACGATTCCTTCCATGGCGAGTACTGATGACTGCACAGGGAAACACTGGCGTATTTATTCTGTTTCCCCCGACCACGTTCCTTCCTTCTAAAGCGTCATCTCCTTCGGTCACGACACCCTACCCCGCACCTCCTCCGCAACGGTAACGGCTATAATTTTGCTTCCTACCCCACCCCCGCGTCGTCTCGGGCCACCATCTGCTTTCGGTCACGACCGGACGATGACATCCTACCCCGCACCCCCACACCGCACCCAGAGCCTCACCACCACCCCGCACCTCGCCTACATATTTTGTTCAATTACTTTGTCTGTCGCTCCGCAACGACCGGGTTTACCCCACCCCCACCCCCACCCCGCACACCACTCGAGTCCGTCGGTCACGGTCACCCCGCACCCCACCCCGCGTCGTCTCGGGCCACCATCTGCTTTCGGTCACGACCGGTCGTACAACCCAGCTCCCCCTACCCCGCACCATACATCCCGCGGGAGGCGACTCAACGAGCGCGCTTCGGTCAAGGTCGCCGGCATCCTGTACCCCGCACCTCGCCTACCTCTCGGTCACGGACACCGGCTGGAACCTATCTCCCTACCCCGCACCACCATCCCACACCTTTACCCCGCACCGCATCGGTCACGGACGTCGGCTTCCTACACCGCACTCCCCACCCCACCCCACCCACCGCAACGCGCGTCGTCAGTCACGACCGGACGACTACCTACCCCGCACCGCTGCTCCTCGCGAGGCCGATCGGTCAAGGGCGCGCGGCGACAGAGTCACCGGTTACCGGACTGTCTATATAGGGAACCGACGACGCGAAGCCGGCCTCACTCCTTTCACAATGACCGACAGCAGCAGCAGCAGCAGCGGCGGCAGCAGCAGCGAACACCGTGCTATCAATGGTAATGTAATTACTATAAAATTTATGATACTTGACAATACACTAAACACACAAACAGTATTATTAGATTACAAACACACGGTTATTGATCAGATTTGTAGCGAAGCCGTAGCATTAAATAATTATATAAAGTGGTATTTAGCAGTTCGTGTATCTTTTAAAAAATTAATAAACACCGAAAATATTTATTGTAATGCGGTATTTAGATCACGTACAGAACTTAAGTCACAGTATGACGATATCGATGAACAGTATTCGATAGCTAGCGAGAAAATAATGGAATCCGTTGACAAATTCACGCGTGACGGAAGCGGGTGGGTCGAAAACGGTGTCGAGTCGGTGGAAATAAATATTACAAAATACAATCCTCTTGTGGGGTCGAGCTTTCTACCTACACCATCGAAATTGTCACACAGTAAGAAAGGAATTATTAATGTGAAAAATTTAGAAGATGAAAAGTGTTTCTTGTGGTCTGTGCTCGCCGGTATACACCCGATCGCGTGTAACCCGCATCGCGTTAGCCATTACCTTCCGTACGAAGAAGAAATAAACATGAAGGACATACCTTATCCCGTCGCAGTCAATAAGATAAAACGTTTTGAAAAATTAAACGAAAACATATCAGTTAACGTTTTTGGCTACGAAGGCGAGGTATATCCTTTACGTATTACTGAACATCGCGGTAGAAAGTACCACGTAAACCTACTGCTACTGTCCGACGCGAACACTACTCACTACTGCCTCATACGGAACCTTTCGCGTATGCTTTCGTCGTTGTCAAAACGAAACGGCGCTTCGTTTTACTGCAACTACTGTCTACACCGATTTTCGGACAATAAAGATACTAACGCGGCGCGAAAACGAGTTGAAGAACACGAACGCAACTGTTCTCAGCACGGAGTACAGAAAGTAAAACTTCCTGACGAGAACGAAAAGTGGATGTATTTTAAAAACTTTTCACTTTGTCACCGCGTACCTTATACGGTATACGCTGACTTCGAATCGTTTATTGTTCCGACCACCGGTAAAAACGTGGCACATCATATACCAGCCAGTTTCTGCTATGTGATAGTTGACTGGATGGGAAACGCCGTCAAGGAACCTGTAATATACCGCGGTAAAGACGTGGTGGACACGTTCCTTCGTGTGCTTTTAGTCGACGTTCAACGACTCGATAGAAAGTTTAATAAACCGATCCAAATGACAGCGGCCGATGAACGGTCATTCCGAAACGCTACGCACTGTCATCTGTGCAAGAAGGCGTTAACGGATGACACGGTTCGAAACCATTGCCACATAACGGGAAACTATTTAGGCGCTGCTCACAATGCGTGTAATATAAATTACAAGATACCAACACACGTTCCGGTTTTTTTCCATAATTTAAGTGGCTATGACTCGCATCATTTGATGCAAGGTTTCGGAAAGTACAAGGAAGACGAAATAACGTGTATCGCTACTACAAGCGAACGTTACATCTCCGTTACACTCGGTCAGCTCCGGTTTGTCGATTCTCTGCGGTTCATGAACGCGTCACTTGAAAAACTCGTCTCCAACTTATCCGCGGATAAATTTAAAATCCTTAATCAATTTTACACGCGTAATGTTAATTTACTGTTGCGTAAAGGCGTGTACCCTTACGAATACGTTACGGACGATTCAAAATTTGACGAGAGGCAGTTACCGGACCGCGAACATTTTTACAACGGGTTGACAGAGTCGGATATAAACGAAGAAGATTACGCGCACGCTCGAGCGGTTTGGTCGGCTTTCGACATGCAAACGTTCGGTGATTATCATGACCTTTATTTAAAAACGGATGTACTACTGCTTGCAGATGTATTTGAAAACTTTCGAAACATGCGCCTGCAGTACTACGAACTCGATCCGTGTAACGTTTTTACCACCGCCGGTTTAGCGTGGAACGCGATGCTGAAAATGACAGGAGTTAGGTTAGAGTTACTCCGCGATATAGACGTACACATGTACATCGAAAGAGGTATCCGTGGCGGCTTAGCAGCAATTTCTAATCGGTACGCCAAGGCCAACAACCCGTACATTCCCGATTATGACGCAAGCAAGCCGCATAACTATTTACTCTACCTCGATTGTACCAACCTGTACGGAACGGCTATGACGCAGCCTTTACCACTGTCAGATTTTCGATGGTTGGAACGTACAGAGATCGATACGTTGAACGTGCACACGTTACGTGACGATGATGACACCGGTTATATCCTGGAAGTCGATCTGGGGTATCCACATTACCTACACGACTTACACAGTGACTACCCTTTAGCACCCGAAAAGTGTACTATTACGGACAGTATGCTTTCACCGTACTGCTATCGCATGAAGCTGTTAAAAGACTTTGTGTGTAGTAACGGTAAGGTAGAGAAACTGATAACGTCCCTCGAGGACAAGACAAAATACATTGTTCATTACAGAACATTGAAACTCTACCTCGAACTAGGAATGGAGTTGAAAGCGATTCACCGTGTGTTAGCATTCACACAGTGCCTATGGTTGAAACCTTTCATCGATTTTAATACGGAGCGACGAAAGGAAGCCAGAAACACCTTTGAAAAAGACTTTTTTAAGTTAATGAATAACGCACCGTACGGAAAATCGTTGGAAAACGTACGGAAGCGAATCGATTTCAAGTTAGTTCCAAACGAGAAGAAACTTCACAAACTAACCGCTAACCCCAGGCTACAACATTTTTTCATCTATAACGAGGACCTGGTAGGTCTCACGATGAAAAAAATATCCATTACACTGAACCGACCTTTGTACGTTGGGTTCAGTGTATTGGATATTAGTAAGCTGATTATGTATCGGTTCCATTACGGATTCACGATGAATACGTACGGGTCACGTGCACGTCTATGTATGACGGACACTGACTCTCTGTTGTACGACATTCGCACCGACGATGTGTACAAAGACATGGAGGAGCATCTCGAACTCTTTGACACGTCGGAGTACCCTAAGGCACATCCGTGCTATAGTGAAACAAACAAGAAAAAGTTGGGTACTTTTAAAGACGAAACAAATGGAATACCGATACTTGAATTTGTCGGGTTGCGCGCAAAATGTTATTCATTCGTTACGGCAAACGATAAAGAGAAAAAGGTAGCGAAAGGTGTGCCACGTTCCGCGATAGCTACACAGTTGAAACATCAACTTTATAAACAATGTGTAAAGACCACTTCTCAAACTTATACTACGGCGCAGACTATCCAAAGCGAAAAACATAACATATACACAAGAAAGCTTACAAAATTATCGCTGTCACCATACGATGACAAACGATATGTCTTGGATGACGGTGAAAAAACACTGGCGTACGGTCATTATAAACTCTGTCAACCCAGACGCGAGATAATTCAGCAAGCGAGAAAATCCGTTATAAATTACGCGTTTGATATACGTTGATATAAGACTCGCTTGCAGGAGCAACACACTGTCAGTAACGACGATGAAGTCGGTGAGGTTCAGTGAAAACGTAACGGTATATCTCGTACCAAAATTTTGCGATTCGCGTTTCGGGTGGCGATATGGAAAACGTACGCAAAACTATTGCAAAAGAATTGCACAGACCGGTGAGAAGGAACTTTCCCAGACGTCCGGTGGAGGTGAAGGGGTTACACGATCTCTACCAAGCGGATTTGGTGGAAATGATACCGCATGCCAAGTTGAACAAGGGGTACAAATATCTAATGACGGTAATAAACGCATTTAGCAAGTATGCATATGCGATTCCCTTAAAAACTAAATCGGGTGTTGAAGTAGCACATGCTCTCGAACCAATAATTGTAAAAAATAAAATGAAATACCTGCAAACGGATAAGGGGAAAGAGTACTTTAACACTACCGTACAAGCTTTACTAAAGAGATTCAACGTCAAACACTATTAAAAGTATAGCGAGAAGAAAGCGTCCATCGTAGAGCGATTTAATCGTACGTTGAAAACGAACATGTACCGCGCGTTCAGCGAGCAAGGCCATTATCGGTGGTTGTCGCTTTTGCCTAAACTGGTGATGGAATACAACGACAGAGTGCATAGAACTATAGAGATGAAGCCGCGACAAGTCGACAAGAGCAACGAGAAAATTGTGTTGGAACGAATAAGAAAAAATACCGTACCGCGGAAAGTGAGCAAGAAACATAAGTTTAAAATAGGCGATCGAGTGCGTATCAGTAAATACAAAATCACATTCGCTAAAGGTTATACACCAAACTGGACGAACGAGATATATACAGTGCACAGAGTTCAGCCAACCGTACCGGTTACGTACTTGTTGAAAGATCATACGGGTGACGTTGTGGAAGGTGGGTTTTATGAACAAGAATTGAGTAAAACCAGCGTTGGTGATGTGTATCTCGTTGAGAAAATATTAAAACGTAAAGGTGATCGCGTGCGAGTGCGCTGGCTCGGCTTTGATGGTAAACACGATTCGTGGATACATAAAAAAGATCTGATATAATAGCATTACCACAGTATTTAACCGAACGTAAATGAGTTAAGATGAAGATTGAACAACAATCGTTAAAGTTGAATGTTAAGAACGTAGACTCTGCTAAGTACAACGGTGAAGTTGCATATAATAAACACAGTCCACTGTTTCCAAACACAGTTCGATGTATCGTGTGCGGCGGGTCATGTAGCGGGAAGTCAAACGTTGCCTTTAACATGTTATTCGATTCAAACGGACTGCGATTTCAGAACCTGTACGTGTTCTCCAAATCGTTATTTCAACCAAAATATCGTATGTTGGAAGACATTTTTAATACTCTCGCTGACGAAGGAATGACGTACTTCACATACAGTGAAAACGATAAAGTACCACCTCCGCACGAAATTGTACCTAATTCAATCATGTTGTTCGATGATGTGGTATGTGAACGGCAGAATAACATACGAAAATATTTCGCTATGGGACGGCATAGCGGTGTGGACACTTTGTACCTTTGCCAAACGTATAGTCTGGTGCCAAAGCAACTGGTGCGTGATAATGCCAATTTCTTGGTTTTGTTCAGACAAGATGATCTCAATTTACGTCACGTTTACAACGATCACGTTAACACAGATATGAAATACGAAGAGTTCAAAGCGATGTGCGCCGAAGCGTGGAAGGATCGTTACGGATTCATAGTCATCAACAAGGACTCACCGATAAACGCAGGTAGATACAGAGTGGGTTTCGATCGTTTTATACATAAATAGAATAGTTTGTGCAAGAAAGTCATCAGTGTCAAGATGGATGACAAGCAATTGACACATGAAATCGATGCAATTAGCGATAACATAAGACAAAAGTATCGCGCGTTGAAACATGACATCAGAGAGAGCGATGAAGCGTTAACGAGAAAGTACAAACCTCTTTTGGAACCGTTAACCCAGATTTCGGAAAAGTTGAATGACTCCAGTGATAAAATAAAAAAAAAAATAAAAGTTGAAGATGAAGATACGAAGGCAGCTGTTGAGACGAAAACACCATCACAACCTCGTTTCCTCAGAACGGAAGTGTTGGCACAAACGCCTTATGTCGAAACACCGAACGTAACTCTTGAAGAGTTTTTAACAACACCCGAAGGTCGACACGAAGCACAAGAATACGTTGAACAATCTGTCGAAGGTCCGCTCGCGAGGAAATACTTACTGCTCGCGTTGTCTGATGATCGAGATAAGAAGATGGATCATACGTACGGTATTCGTAACGTTGAAGACAAATGGATGGTAGGCAATTCGGTGTTAGACATCAATCAAGACGATAGCTTCTACATAGCTGGAAAACGATACAGAGGCACACCGGGCCTCTACGAACTTATGTTTATGAAAGAACCCGACAAGAGCGTCTACGATGAAAACGATTTAGCAGCGTACAAGTCTATACTGTCGGACACTAACGCTTATAAACGTTATTATTTACCCGGTGCTAAAGTAAATACAAACAAAGGTTTAAAGTACAGAGAGATAATCGCTCGATTGTTCCCACCACGCAGCGGACGTGGTATCGATTACGTACACTGGAACGATCCCAACGAACTGGTTGAACGGTTGAGACTGCTGGTAAGTTCAAAACGCACCGGTCACACCGGACACGACAACGAAATCATCTCAGTAGTAGAGGAATTACGTGAAGCCAACATTATCGTATAAATTTTATGAACGTCGGTGTAACAACTCATTGTTGTCAACACTGTCGACATGTGCGGATTAGATTTGACACCTGACTTTGAAGTCGAAAACGAGAGACTGAAAACCTTTACATCATGGCCTGTGTATTTCATCAGTCCGACCGCTATGGTTGCCGCAGGCTTTCATTACACAAATGAAATTGACAGGGTTCGATGTTCATTTTGCGGTATAGAAATCTTTCGTTGGAAAGAGGGTGACGATCCGATTGTGTTACACACGCGATGGTCACCACAGTGTCGTTACTTAAAACGGTTAGCACATCATTTGTAGCGTGCAGTCGTACAATGGTTGTGGACAAGTTCGGGAGACATCAAAGCGCCGTGAGCGTGCGACGTGAAACAAAAAGACAATTACGCGATACTGTAGGATTTAAGACTACGAATGATGGGCATATAGATGTTGAAAACAAAAAGATCCGCAATCTGAACGAACCGGATACAGGAAAGGATGCTGTATCCCTGACTTATATGCAAACACATTGTCTGCTACTCGATGATGAACGTAAAAGCGTGGACGTTAAAGGGTGTAGATTGAAAAATGTTGATAATCCTGTAGACGTTAAAGACGTAGTCAACAAATATTACGTTGATGACAACTGTATACAACACTCGAGTCAAGAGAGAGGTGAGGTCATCGATGCACGAGATCGATGGGTAATCAACGTTCGAAGTCCGGAACTAGCGACCGATGCGGTCAACAAAAACTACGTAGACTCGAACGTCATTAAAAAAGTATCGAACAGCTATTTGGGCAGAGCTGGTTGTCAGGAGTGAGTTCACCGATTTTTGCAGATGACGCGGTTAACGTAAAATACATGTTGCAGAACACCGTTAGCTTGGGCGAAGATGGTGTTTTCAAAGCAGCGGAAAAGAGAATATCAGACGTAGCGGATGGTTTTGCAGAGAGCGATGCTGTTAACTTACAACAATTAAATGACGTGAGACGATACGTAAAGAGCGAGATGTATAAGGTCGTTAAAACATTTCAGTATCAACTGGATTACTACTTATTGAAATTGTCTAAGCCACGTAGTTCAGAAGACGAGTGGACACTCGACACGAAGGAAATAAAAAGGTTAATAGATGAATACGATAAAAACACAGAAGAGAAAGGCTGGAGATCGGTTTACGATGAACAACAACGTTAAGAGGAAAAAGGGGTGGGGCGTCGGAAACGTGCTTAAAAACGTTGTACCGTCCGTTGTTTCGTCAGTTATCAATCGAGCGGTGGACGCACTACCTGTCGAATTACATCTGCCGGGTTACAGATTCTGTGGACCGGGCACGAAACTTGAAGAAAGATTAGCGCGTGGTGATCGCGGAATCAACCAATTAGACGAAGCCTGTCGCGAACACGACATCGCTTACGCTCAATACAAAGACAACGAAAGTAGACGTATTGCAGATCGTAAACTCGCAGAAAAAGCGTGGGGACGGGTAAAGGCGTTGAATTCGGGTATTAGCGAACGAGCTTATGCGACAGCAGTTGCAGCGACTATGAAAGCAAAATCAGCAATAGGAAGCGGTCGACGTCGTAAAAATAAAAAGAATGTGAGTAGTCGTGGTCGTGGTGCTGGTGGTGGGATGAAGAAGAGGAGGAAGAGAACTGTCCGAACCGCTAGGAAAAAGAAGAGAACTGCGTCCGGATTGTATCTACGTCCGTACCGAAAAAACTAATTCACATACCGCTCCGCCCGTTGTCCGAAGATGAATTACGTGTATACGCAAAAAAGCTAAACATACCGTATTTTAGAGGTGTTTACATGCGTAACGCATTACCGGATACAGCGCCGTGGGAGAACGAAAGCGTCATCGTAAATTTGGACGACGAGAGCGGACCGGGAACCCACTGGGTATGTTACAAGAAGCGTGGAAATCGAGTACACTATTTTGACGGGTTCGGTAATTTACGTCCACCTCTCGAGCTGATGCAATATTTTGGTGATACAACCGACGTCCGTTACAACTATGAACGGAAGCAACCTCCTAACACGGTCATCTGCGGTCATTTATGTTTAGACTTTTTATCGTCTTCTGATCAGTAAACTTCAGCATGTCGTCGTTAACGGTTACCGTGACGGGTACCGACGCTGCGAATCTCGTGTGTAACTTTTTCCCACCTCTCGAGTTATACGGTGAATGGTACGTTGGACTATTGGATTTTACATCGTATAATTCAATACCAAACGTTACTGAAGGAAAAAATAATGCATTTCCAGTAAAAATTTCCAAGGATCAGTGGTCCGTCATCAAGTTGCCTACCGGCACCTACGAAATCAGTGATATCGAAACGTATCTGCAGAAACAGTTAGGCGAGAGGACAATCAGTTTACGTCCAAACAACAACACATTAAAGTGTGAAATTTACTGTAAGCATGTCATCGACTTTTCGCATACACCGAATACCATTGCAAGTATGTTAGGATTTAAGGAGAATCAGCAGCTGGAAGCGTATATAACACACGAGTCGAACGTACCCGTCGACATAATCAAAGTTAACACCGTTCACGTACGGAGTAATATCGTACAGGGTGCGTACAAGGACGGCCAGGACCAGCACACGTTGCATTCGTTTTATCCGACCGTGGCACCAGGTTTCAAAATAGTTGAAACACCGACAAACGTAATATACTTACCGGTAAACGTACAACGCGTTGACAACATAATTTTGTCTCTCGTTGATCAGGACGGGGATTTAGTCGATTTTCGCGGTGAAGTTATCACGATACGACTGCATCTGAAAATATGGGATTGTATTTCGGACAAACGTCACCTGTAAAAAGGGAGTGTGTACGAAAGAAACATGGTAGTCGGTGTTCAACGTTGAAGCGATTGACATCAAGGAACAAGCGTTTCTTACTTTCACTTGGATTCAAATTATACGATTAAAATAATGTCGGGTGAAATTCTAGCTATCGAACGAGGAGCGGCTTTCGATAACAGAATCGTTGAGTTTGAATATCGTACGCACACACCGTATGCTTCCACCCGATACGGTAACAACGATGAAATACGTATACCCATCCAACAACAGGATGTTTTCACTTTACCGGCGGAGAGTTTTCTGTACATCGAAGGAACATTGACCAAGGTTAACGCTACCGATACAGCATTGAACGTGAAATTAATCAACAATGCAATGGCTTTCTTGTTTGAGGAGATCCGTTACGAAGTGTGCGGTGTGGAAGTAGATCGTACGAAAAACGTTGGAATTACGAGCACTGTGAAATTGTTACTATCGAGCAATGAGCATGAAAGAAAGCATCTAATCAATGCAGGATGGGTGACGACAACCGACGAGTCGTTGACAGTACACGAGAGTACCGGTGATTTTACGTTTTGTCTTCCGTTAAAAATGCTACTCGGTTTCAACGAAGACTATACACGCATCATGCTGAACGTTAAGCAAGAATTGATTCTGTTGCGTACCTCTACCGATCAGAACGCAATGGTGCTAAAAGAATCAGGTGCAACTGCAAACGGTAATCTCGTAATAAACAAAGTACACTGGAAGATGCCCTATGTGCGCGTGTCAAACAAGTACCGAATACCGCTATTGGAGCATATCGAGGAGGATCATGAACTGGTGATGCCGTTCCGCAGTTGGGAATTGCAGAGTATCCCGTTCTACCGACGACAAATCGACATTCGTGGACCTTGAAGACATCGTCACAGTTGGAAAAACCACGGTATGTGATACTGATATTTCAGACGGACAGAAAGAACAATATAGCGAAAAACGCGTCGGAATTTGATCACTGCAATTTATTGAATGTCAAGCTATTTCTGAACGATAAATACTATCCGTACGATAACCTGAACCAGGATATCGAAAAAAAACGTTACGCACTGTTCTACGACATGTATACACGTTTTCAAACATCATACTACGACCGTCGCAACAGAACGCCTCTTTTGACACCTAATGAATTTATAACGAAAGCACCGTTGTTTGTCATCGATTGTTCCAGACAAGAAGAACCAATCAAGTCGTCTGCCGTTGATGTGCGTTTAGAATTTGAATCCAGTAACAATTTTCCAGATAAAACCACCGCTTACGCTTTGATTATTCACGATAGGATAGTACAGTACACAGCGTTGTCGAATACTGTTCATCGTTTGTCATAAAAAACTTGTTCTCCCCTCTACCAGTTTATAAAGATAGGTATTAGCGATCTCTAGCTTGTAACAAGATCAGTCCGTCTCAACGATGGAAGGTGACTGTGGTAGCGGCGCCAGCAGCAGCGGCAGGCATTGTGAGTATAACGTTTACTTATCTCTTGCATATCCTATTAACTCTTACACTAAGTTCGTTACCGTCGGACTGTTTAACGAACTCAACTATGAACCGGGTGTTTTGTTTACAAACGGAAAAAAGAAACGTATATTACTTGACTTTTCTGAGTGGAATTACTTGTTGATCTTTCGTGAACAGCTACTATCCAGTATGTTATTGTACGAAGAAGGTGAAAACCGTGAAAAGAAGAAGAGTGTGATGATCAGTCATAACTTTGGGAAAACGTTTGTTCGGATTAAAGGTAGTAAGACCGAAAAATTTGTTTTCACAGAACCCGAGTGGATCCGTTTTGGTTGTTTATTAACAGTACTAAAGAAATATCTTGTTCGCTTGTTTTATGATCAAGATCACTTCAAGTCGTACATTAATCAGGTAGTAGCCAAGGGGTGTTATGTACCACCATCCTTCTTTTTCCCCTCGTTTTTTCGATTGGAAAGCAGTCGTCATGACCAACAGCTAACATTTGATCGTCTTTACGATGAACTGGTATTAGAAGGAAAAGTAGAGGGGGAATTTGAAAAAATTAACGTATTCGATGCGAACAAGTGTCACTCGGAAAAATGAACTTGAATAGGACGGTTATTGCCGAGTTTGAAGCGTTTCGTGGTGACAAAAATGAATATGTAATCAAAGAGTTCGTTGCAGTTGATATAACAACCGGACGTTTTGTTATCGTGTTGTTCGCTCCACCATACGAACGTGCACGACTGCACCTGAAATTTCAAAAAATCAATGACTGGTTGGAAACACATTATCACAGAATTCGGTGGAACGATGGTAATGTGCCGTACAAGAATATGGTACGCATCGTTGCAGACTTTTTTTCAGACAGTTCTGTTGTCTATACAAAAGGGTTTGAGAAGGCAAATTTCTTACGACAGTTGTATCACCATGGTGAGGTGATTGACTTAAACGATATTCAAGCACCTGTAGTTCCTAGATCCTTTGTACCCATCATACAATGTCCTGTTCCTCATCGTCAACCCGTTACCACTCCCCCCTTACACTGTGTATGGCGCAAAGCTTTGTTTTATGCAGAATGGTTGCGGCAACGAAATAAAATATAGTCGGTTGTGAACATGTTTTCATCATGGTGTTAGTGTGAATGCTACGTGACAGAAATGTCCATAAACGTAGAATTAGGTACCGTAGTGTGTGCGTGAGTGTTAACCTTGACTACGTCACTGTCGCGGTAGAAATACTCATAAACGTAGTCCTGGTAGTTCGAGACGGGTCACTGGCACGGTAGATATACCTGTAAACTCGTCAAGGACCAGTATGGGTGTGAAAATTACTCATTACGGTACAGCAAATGTGAATACGCATCATGTATGAGCAACATATACACCCGATAAAAAAAAAAAAAATAAAAATAAAGTAAATAAATAAAAAATATATGTACTGCTTTTATACATTGACTTAGCATTGCATATTGTATCTTATCATTATCTACGACTGTATTAGTTAATAGTACAGCGATAGATAACGTGGAGTAGGCCTGCTTTACGAATCTGTAAAGTTGGGGAAACCACGTTAAAAAAAGCGTAGCGGTCTCTCATTCGCCTCTGGCCGCTAGGAAGAGGATGAGAGGTAAAAAATAAAAGTATAAAAAATGTTTATTTATTTTTAATAATAAATAAACTTAAATATTGTGCTTTTATGGTTTTACACATAGGACAACAGTAGATATCACTCGTCCACCTCATAGTTGCAAGTAAGAGACGAGAAGTATAAGTACAAAAATAATTACAGTTAAACGACAACGGCCCCTTGGTGTAGTGGATGCATGCCGGTTTGGAGTACCGGAGGTCCCGGGTTCAAATCCCGGAGGGGCCATAATTTATTTTTTGCGGAAACCAACTGCCTCGCCTCGCAGTCGAGCACATGCGTCATGTCGGGTACCCCCATCCGTTGACTTAAACATTTCGGGTGTTAACTTTCGGACACCAAGAGATTTCAGGTACCCCCATCCGTTGTTTTAAACATTTCGGTTGTCAAATATTGAACAACAAAAATTTCGGGGTACCCCCATCCGTTGTTCTAAACATTTCGGGTGTCAAATTTCAGACATCACATAATCGTCGAACCAGCTAGCATATCCACCCAGCCTCCTGTTTCGTCATAACCAGTGTTTTATACATGCGTCATGTGGGCGTACCCACAAATTTCGGGTACCCCCATCCGTTGATTTAAACATTTCGGGTAACGGTACCCGATACCCCCAAAATTTCGAGTAACGGTACCCGATGACAACGCCTCTGCGCGTCCGGGCAACCGCCGAATTCCGGGTACCCCCATCCGCTACACATTGTTTTCGGCTACCAAATTTTGAACATGCAGAAACCACGGCCTTCGTGACGTCTTGAAACAGGTTTTAGCCATGCGGACGCCAGCGACTTGAGCCTCTGTATGACGTCATGAACTGGAACACGGTAGTGTTTCAGTCACACATACACACACATACACACACACACACAAAACAGTGACGTCACATGGACAGCTCGGACACCAGCTGCCAGTGCCTCTATGACGTCATGAACTGGAACCCGGTAGTGTTTTCAACTGGAACCCGGAAGTGTTTTCTAACGCTCACTTTCCCTCTACTTACTGTTGTCGATAGAGTACTTTTTCACTGTAAATACATGAAAGGAATGCGTTTGTATTTAAATTTTGAAGTTTTCTTAAATAAATAATTTAAAAATAAACTTACTTCTTCTTATTCACTTGAGTGTCGTCCGAATCTGATGTTTTTAATCTTAATCCGCAATCTCGACTAGTTCAGGTATAATTTACTTTCCACTTTTGGAAACATAAATCTTTCGACAGAAAGGATTTCTTCCAGAGTTCATGATCAGCAGATCGGTGCGTATTGACGTATCCCCTTTGGATGTTGATAATTTTAAATAACCTGACACAAATTTATAAGAAACCACAAGAAAATCGAAAAATTGTTGCTATTAATACGTTTTTAGAAACGTGTAATTCTGATTACGAGGTATAATATTTTCAAAAAAATATTCTAAACGTTTAATCGAAATTAGCGTTTCAAATCACGTTATCGTCAAATCCGTATCAGCCGCAGTTGCTTCAATAACTTCTGCTGCCTGGCCGATATACAATGTCATATTTAACACACGATTCCTGAAAGCTAACAGGTCGTTTCCACACAAGGGTTATACGGTGTGAATCTAAGACGTGTGTGAGTGCTCATTTCGTTTTTCGAAAATACACCGTCAAGACGTGTTACGAAATTGACGAACATACGGTTCTGAAATGAGAGTTTACAAGGAACGACTAACAATAGGCCTACCACTGTAAAAAAGCCGTCTCGACAGCAAGCTCTACTGTTTTCCCATTAAAATTCATCAGTCTCATTTTCAGTGTCGCCTATTGAGGTGATACTTGTTAATTGTTATAGAAAGTAGATTGTTATCCTTAATAACGTATCAATCAACAAAATAAATACCGTTTTATGGAAGTTAAGCCTATTTAAATTTCCTTACCATGTGAAATGTACATTCCAAAATATTGCTGAACCGATCGTTAAACCTTGTACACATTATAGCATTCTACATTTATTTTCATTGTTGTCACTTATAAAAGAGAGAAACTGTGTATGTTGTTTGTGTTGTTATATGTCGGGTGTTACACTCCACGCACTTTTGATACTTACTAATGACTGGTTCCTCTGCTATGATGTCGTCCTACAAAACAACTTAAGCTACTATGTGTATGTGGGCGCCACTTGGTTTTTTTGTTCCAAGATATTATTATTATTATTATTAAAATAAAATTTATAACTTGTTAAATTTCTTAGATTTCTTAGGTTAGATTTCTTAGTTGTTAAATTAATTCTATGAAAAAATGTGAACAAGACAGTTTGAATTTGAAAATAACGTATGTTTTAATGAACCTTAAAAATCGTCTGAAGGACTAACACTCGTATTAAATAAAATTTCAGAGTTACAAGAAAATTATTATGACAAGTTTTTTCTATCAAGTATCGGCTAATAAATATTTTATTTACTCAGTTGAAAAGCATGAGTTTAGTGTATGAAAAATCTTTATACTGAGGATGTGACTCCTTTGAACTACCAAGACAAATCAATAGGATGCTTTACAAAAATTGTGTGATTTGAAGGTGTGTGACATGTGTAGTACAACTGTGTGACAAATGATACCAGGTAAAAATGACTTTAACTTTTGAACAACTCACGTTCCGGTGGGTAATTATTTCTTGCACTGGACACTTCTCTTGGGGACGTTTCCAATCTTGCCTCTTCGTGTAGACGTTCCTCGTGCACTGATAATTATTTGTAAGTCAAAATACGGTTTTTTTAAAACTCGGCACGTTTGAAATAAGTTTCGCACTGAATTTATGCTTTGAATTCTGCCGGCGGTGATCAGCTGTCTGCGTAGTTTCCCGATTCGGCCGTCGCAGCGCCAGTTCCGGACTCAACGTTGAAAGGCTTGTCAGTAAATCGTTTTGAGAATTTTGTCAAAGTCAGTTTGTCTTAGCGAATACCAGCAGAATTGATTCTCTATTAAAATTTGGTCCTTTTCAGGGTCGCTAGTATTCTGGCTGCGTGCGTTCTATTAAATATGGCGTGTTGCTGCTCTATTCAACAACACGTTGGCGTATACTCCTTGTAGAGGTTAGTTCAGTCTTTTGTCATGTACAGGAAAAGCCTTTCTGTGTTCTCGTGTCGAATTCTCGTTTTTCGGTTTCGCCTCGGATGTGATGATCAGTTTCGTGGGTGATGTGTCTCTTCTGGATTCAAAGCATAAAGTGTTTTTTGGTCAAATTTCGTCTTCCTTTTATACTCTGTAAGGGGCATTGTTTTAATTTTTTGACATGAACTTCCGGTATTTTTGAGTAAAAATTCCTTCTAGAACGTTCGAGAATAATCAAATGGAACATCATGGAACAAATTTGACTTCCGTAGAAGCTTTAGAACAAAAACTTCTTATTCTTCACACTAAAGGATATTACTGAAATTATTCTGCTATTTGTCAAACAATTTTAAATAACTACTTACAATCTGCATGCCATTACTATTTTTGGATTCTCTGCTTTCAACTGAATCTAATGATACTAATTACGATTGGTTTTGAACAAATTAACTCTAATAAAATAACATAAAATACAACTCTTACCTTGGAATGTTTTCACAAAATTCAAATTTTCTACTTATAAAAGTGTTGTGAAGTTGTTTGGTTCTTGCTACAACATTAATGCATAACATAATCATCTTTTTATAACGAAATAAACAAATATTAACACATATAACATATAAATAAGTTCAGTTTTGTATAGGCCTTACATATGGCCTATGTTTTTTGTCACTGGTTCTTTACAATAATTTGTCTTTTTTCGGTATAATATATGGGATTTTTTGGGTATTCACTGAGAGTTTATTATATTGTCTATCTTTGGTGATACCTGGTTTATCCTGATACATATTATTTTTACTGTAAGATTACTTAGCATCATATTGGTTTGCATAAGTGATTCATTTCCTTGGTGTGACAAATTTCACTCTCATATTTCAAATCCTTTAAGAATTAAGCTTGTTTTCAACTGAGTAAGTTTGTTTCTATAGTACACTATAGGATTGTACCTTTTTCCTTTATTTTTGCTAATATTCTGCAATTATTCTGTCAAATATGACTGTTTTTTGTGACTGTTTTTGGCCTCAGCCTGGTATGGTATAGCTAAATAGTTTCCTAACTCGACTGTTAAAGTGTTTTAGTTGGTCAAATATATAAGTATAATCACATTATATTGTATTTCAACTTTATAATACAATTTGGTTGCATTTTGTCAACACTAAATTCATAAATATTACAATATTATAGGTCCATCACATGTTTTCCGTTAATACAGTTTTTGGCTATTTTAATTGATTTCTAATCACTTTACAGCTTTCTCTATTTAAGATAATTTGTTCGTCTTTGTCTAATTGACATTTAGATATAGTTTTTATATTAATTCTATAATAATTAATTTTCACATAAAATCTGAGTGATTGGACTCAGCTCCTAAACATAGATTTTATGTTATAACATTTATATATTTTTTTATTTTAACTTACATCCTTTTTAATAATGTAGTCAAATCATTTGATACATATATTTTATTTATATTACAAAGTATAATAATGGATCTCGTCCATTAATTCACAATAAATAGTTTTTTATACCCTATTCAGAGTTACATTTCTTAATAAGTAATGACCTCATTTTGGTTATTTCTGATATTATCTATCTCTCTTATAGTATATTATTAGTTTTACACTCTTCTTCACTTAAATAATATATATGGGGTTTGAGTCTTAGTCTTCATATCGTCGTTTTTTCATATTCATGATATTAATTATGAGAAAATATTACAAAATTTTTCGGATTACTTGGGTTCGATACTGTTCACCTCACTTTCCTCTTATGATAAATTACTATGCAAATAATTTCCTTTATGGAACGTTCTATGACGTTACACACTACAAACCAATACGTTGCTGTTATCCGCCTAACTATTTTACCTTGAATGTTGTGGACGCCGCTAAGTCAGTCCTAAGAAACTGAGGATGCTCCAACCGCACTTTACTGCAGTTGTCACCGATTTAAGGCAGTGTCGTTGTGTGTGCTGTACGTTTAGAAAAGTTAAAAATATCTAAGACCAACTGTTTCAGCGTGGGTTACATAATTTTATGTGTGTATCGTAACTCCTAGGACGCAGGTTAATGGAAACACATTTCTACTCGGCTTTACTCTATTTTTGTGTCCCATATACCTGCATGATTCACACACGCATGCCGACCTAGCTACAGTTTTATCCCGACTCCAGTAAGACGTAAATAATACTGTAGAGGTCATCTCGTTTGTTGCATTAAAAGAGTAAGTCAGCTTCAGTTTTGCGAATCCAATTTCAATAAATATTGAGTAACTTCAAAATTTGAGTTAAAGATATATGAAAGCTTCCATTCATAGACATTACATTTGAAATAATAAAAAAAAGAATCCAACACAGTAAATGTGATTCAAAGTAAACAAACTAAAAAACTGTATTTTTTGAAAATGTAACACGTTTAATCCACTAGGTACAAGGAACTAATAAATTTATGAATGAGTAGTTAATGACGGTAAAAACTATTTTAAGTACAAACCATACTAGAGAAGAAAATAATAGTACGTTTGTAGATAAAAACAACTTGGCATGCCATAAAATGATGAAGATACGCCGTTTTACCAATTCGACAATAGCCTAGAAGAATAAGAGAACCACGCGAGTACTTAATATTAAGCGAATTTTTGATTTCCTTCACTAATTTCAACGTAATATGCCCGGTATATAATTATCACCTTATTTAAAAGCTGTGGCGTCTTAATATTTTCTCTTTACGTACGTTAATTTTGAGAGTCAGCAAATAATTAAGAAAAAATTATTGTTGTCGTTATACGCATCACACACACGCTCACTCTCACACTTACATCATTTAGGAACAGGCACATGGAAGACCGAGAATACGTTGTAGCAGTATCTCAGAATGTCAGGTGGGGAAAGTGTACGTATAAAAGAGAGGCCCAGCCCCTGAACAGCCAGTCACACCCAGTCCTTCAATCAGGACACCCACACGCAGGACAGGGATGAATACTAAGGTGAGTTAAATTTATGTTATGAACTTTCAAAAAAATGAAAAGACATGGCTTGTACTACTAAACGTATTGTATTTAGGTGTTTTCAGTCTGATAAAAGAGGGGAATGATAATCAATTGAAAAAACAAAAAATAATAAATTAAACCTTGAAAATTCCTTTTTACAGTAAACACATGAATAAGAGTTGAACATAAAGGCAATATTACGTTGTCCTGTTGATAAGAAATTTTAAGTTGTTAGATTGACACTGTCTTTAAGTATGTTGCAAAGCACGTAATGATTGAAGAATTCGCTTGTTTCGTTCGTTGCAGTTTGTTATTATAGCCCTAGCGGCTCTACTTGCATTCAGTTCGGCTGAAGATGAGAAGAAGTCCGCAAGACAGGCTGAAGATTCTGTAGCCGCCGAAAACAAGAGACAAGAAAAACGAGGATTAGCTTCTTTCGGATACGGAGGTGGACACGAGGGATTTGGTGGTGGCGAAATTGGCGGCTTTTACGGAGGTGATCTCCACGGAGGATACGGAGGAGAACTTGAAGGAGGATATGCAGGAAATGAAGGTTTCAGTAGCGGAGTCTTTGGCGGCGGTTATGAAGGTGGGCTGGCCGCAGGACTCGGAAACGGGCACTCGGAACATGTGAAAGCAATCACCATCACAAAGCAAGTGCCTGTACCGTATCCAGTACACGTTGAAAAGAAAGTACCATATCCAGTCAAGGTTCCCGTAGATAGACCTTATCCAGTCCGCGTTCCCAAACCGTACCCAGTACATGTTGAGAAACCAGTACCTGTACCAGTCAAAGTACCAGTACCTCATCCATACCCAGTCACCGTAGAAAAACACGTACCATACCCAGTTAAAGTACCCGTAGACAGGCCGTACCCTGTACACGTACCCAAACCATACCCAGTAATAGTTGAAAAGAAAATCCCTTACCCAGTTGAGAAACCATACCCAGTGCCGGTCAAGGTGCCCGTCGACAGAACATATCCAGTGCACGTCCCTGTAGAGAAACCAGTTCCATATCCAGTAGAGAAACCATATCCAGTACCAGTCAAAGTACCAGTCGATAGACCTTACCCAGTACATGTTCCCAAGCCGTACCCAGTACCTGTTGAAAAACCAGTACCATACCCAGTAGAGAAGCCAGTACCTTATCCAGTGAAAGTACCTATTAAAGTACCCGTCAATGTACCGTATCCGGTAGAAGTTAAGGTTCCAGTCCACATTCCAGTACCTGTCAAACACCACTACGAACACGAGGATGGTGGTTTCGGTGCCAGCGAATTTGGAGGCAGCCATGGTGACGATTTTGGATTCGGAAGCGGAAGTTCTTATCACCATCATTGACTGATGCAAGTGATTCACTGTTTATTATTATAACACTAGTCTTCCTTGTTACTGTTATCGATAGAGTATTTTTTCACTGTAAATACATGAAAGGAATGCGTTTGTATATAAATTTTGATGTTTTCTTAAATAAATAATTTAAAAATAAACTTACTTCTTCTTATTCACTTGAGTGTCGTCCGAATCTGATGTTTTTAATCTTAATCCGCAATTTCGACTAGTTCAGGTATAATTTACTTTCCACTTTTGGAAACATAAACCTTTTGATAGAAAGGATTTCTTCCAGAGTTCATGATCAGCAGATCGGTGCGAATTGACGTATCCCCTTTGGATGTTGATAATTTTAAATAACCTGACACAAATTTATAAGAAATCACAAGAAAATCGAAAAATTGTTGCTATTAATACGTTTTTAGATACGTGTAATTCTGATTACGAGGTATAATATTTTCAAAAAAATATTCTAAACATTTAATCGAAATTAACATTTCAAATCACGTTATCGTGAAATCCGTATCAGCCGCAGTTGCTTCAATACCTTCTGCTGCCTGGCTGATATACAATGTCATATTTAACACACGATTCCTGAAAGCTAACAGGTCGTTTCCACACAAGGGTCATACGGTGTGAATCTAAGACGTGTGTGAGTGCTCATTTCGTTTTTCGAAAATACACCGTCAAGACGTGTTACGAAATTGACGAACATACGGTTCTGAAATGAGAGTTTACAAGGAACGACTAACAATAGGCCTACCACTGTAAAAAAAGCCGTCTCGACAGCAAGCTCTACTGTTTTCCCATTAAAATTCATCAGTCTCATTTTCAGTGTCGCCTATTGAGGTGATACTTGTTAATTGTTATAGAAAGTAGATTGTTATCCTTAATAACGTATCAATCAACAAAATAAATACCGTTTTATGGAAGTTAAGCCTATTTAAATTTCCTTACCATGTGAACTGTACATTCCAAAATATTGCTGAACCGATCGTTAAACCTTGTACACATTATAGCATTCTACATTTATTTTCATTGTTGTCACTTATAAAAGAGAAAAACTGTGTATGTTGTTTGTGTTGTTAGATGTCGGGTGTTACACTCCGCGCACTTTTGATACTTACTGATGACTGGTTCCTCTGCGATGAAGTCGTCCTGCAAAACAACTTAAGCTACTATGTGTATGTGGGCGCCACTTGGTTTTTTTGTTCCAAGAAATTATTATTATTATTATTAAAATAAAATTTATAACTTGTTAAATTTCTTAGATTTCTTAGGTTAGATTTCTTAGTTGTTAAATTAATTCTATGAAAAAATGTGAACAAGACAGTTTGAATTTGAAAATAACGTATTTTTTAATGAACCTTAAAAATCGTCTGAAGGACTAACACTCGTATTAAATAAAATTGCAGAGTTACAAAAAAATTATTATGACAAGTTTTTTCAATCAAGTATCGGCTAATAAATATTTTATTTACTCAGTTGAAAAGCATGAGTTTAGTGTATGAAAAATCTTTATACTGAGGATGTGACTCCTTTGAACTACCAAGACAAATCAATAGGATGCTTTACAAAAATTGTGTGATTTGAAGGTGTGTGACATGTGTAGTACAACTGTGTGACAAATGATACCAGGTAAAAATGACTTTAACTTTTGAACAACTCACGTTCCGGTGGGTAATTATTTCTTGCACTGGACACTTCTCTTGGGGACTTTTCCAATCTTGCCTCTTCGTGTAGACGTTCCTCGTGCACTGATAATTATTTGTATGTCAAAATACGGTTTTTTTAAAACTCCGCACGATTGAAATAAGTTTCGCACTGAATTCATGCTTTGAATTCTGCCGGCGGTGATCAGCTGTCTGCGTAGTTTCTCGATTCGGCCGTCGCAGCGCCAGTTCCGGACTCAACGTTGAAAGGCTTGTCAGTAAATCGTTTTGGGAATTTTGGCAAAGTCAGTTTGTCTTAGCGAATACCAGCAGAATTGATTCTCTATTAAAATTTGGTCCTTTTCAGGGTCGCTAGTATTCTGGCTGCGTGCGTTCTATTAAATATGGCGTGTTGCTGCTCTATTCAACAACACGTTGGCGTATACTCCTTGTAGAGGTTAGTTCAGTCTTTTGTCATGTACGGGAAAAGCCTTTCTGTGTTCTCGTGTCGAATTCTCGTTTTTCGGTTTCGCCTCGGATGTGATGATCAGTTTCGTGGGTGATGTGTCTCTTCTGTATTCAAAGCATAAAGTGTTTTTTGGTCAAATTTCGTCTTCCTTTTATACTCTGTAAGGGGCATTGTTTTAATTTTTTGACATGAACTTCCGGTATTTTTGAGTAAAAATTCCTTCTAGAACGTTCGAGAATAATCAAATGGAACATCATGGAACAAATTTGACTTCCGTAGAAGCTTTAGAACAAAAACTTCTTATTCTTCACACTAAAGCATATTACTGAAATTATTCTGCTATTTGTCAAACAATTTTAAATAACTACTTACAATCTGCATGCCATTACTATTTTTGGATTCTCTGCTTTCAACTGAATCTAATGATACTAATTACGATTGGTTTTGAACAAATTAACTCTAATAAAATAACATAAAATACAACTCTTACCTTGGAATGTTCTCAAAAAAATTCCAATTTTCTACTTATAAAAATGTTGTGAAGTTGTTTGGTTCTTGTTACAACATTAATGCATAACATAATCATCTTTTTATAACGAAATAAACAAATATTAACACATATAACATATAAATAAGTTCAGTTTTGTATAGGCCTTACATATGGCCTATGTTTTTTGTCACTGGTTCTTTACAATAATTTGTCTTTTTTCGGTATCATATATGGGATTTTTTTGGGTATTCACTGAGAGTTTATTATATTGTCTATCTTTGGTGATACCTGGTTTATCCTGATACATATTATTTTTACTGTAAGATTACTTAGCATCATATTGGTTTGCATAAGTGATTCATTTCCTTGGTGTGACAAAATTTCACTCTCATATTTCAAATCCTTTAAGAATTAAGCTTGTTTTCAACTGAGTAAGTTTGTTTCTATAGTACACTATAGGATTGTACCTTTTTCCTTCATTTTTGCTAATATTCTGAATTATTCTGTCAAATATGACTGTTTTTTGTGACTGTTTTTGGCCTCAGCCTGGTATGGTATAGGTAAATAGTTTCCTAACTCGACTGTTAAAGTGTTTTAGTTGGTCAAATATATAAGTATAATCACATTATATTGTATTTCAACTTTATAATACAATTTGGTTGCATTTTGTCAACACTAAATTCATAAATATTACAATATTATAGGTCCATCACATGTTTTCCGTTAATACAGTTTTTGGCTATTGTAATTGATTTCTAATTACTTTACAGATTTCTCTATTTAAGATAATTTGTTCGTCTTTGTCTATTTGACATTTACATATAGTTTTTATATTAATTCTATAATAATTAATTTTCACATAAAATCTGAGTGATTGGACTCAGCTCCTAAACATAGATTTTATGTCATAACATATATATATTTTTTTATTTTAACTTACATCCTTTTTAATAATGTAGTCAAATCATTTGATACATATATTTTATTTATATTACAAAGTATAATAATGGATCTCGTCCATTAATTCACAATAAATAGTTTTTTATACCCTATTCAGAGTTACATTTCTTAATAAGTAATAACCTCATTTTGGTTATTTCTGATATTATCTGTCTCTCTTATAGTATATTATTAGTTTTACACTGTTCTTCACTTAAATAATATATATGGGGTTTGAGTCTTAGTCTTAGTATCGTCGTTTTTTCATGTTCATGATATTAATTATGAGAAAATATTACAAAATTTTTCGGATTACTTGGGTTCGATACTGTTCACCTCACTTTCCTCTTATGATAAATTACTATGCAAATAATTTCCTTTATGGAACGTTCTATGACGTTACACACTACAAACCAATACGTTGCTGTTATCCGCCTAACTATTTTACCTTGAATGTTGTAGACGCCGCTAAGTCAGCCCTAAGAAACTGAGGATGCTCCAACCGCACTTTACTGCAGTTGTCACCGATTTAAGGCAGTGTCGTTGTGTGTGCTGTACGTTTAGAAAAGTTAAAAATATCTAAGACCAATTGTTTCAGCGTGGATTACATAATTTTATGTGTGTATCGTAACTCCTAGGACGCAGGTTAATGGAAACACATTTCTACTCGGCTTTACTCTATTTTTGTGTCCCATATACCTGCATGATTCACACACGCATGCCGACCTAGCTACAGTTTTATCCCGACTCCAGTAAGACGTAAATAATACTGTAGAGGTCATCTCGTTTGTTGCATTAAAAGAGTAAGTCAGCTTCAGTTTTGCGAATCCAATTTCAATAAATATTGAGTAACTTCAAAATTTGAGTTAAAGATATATGAAAGCTTCCATTCATAGACATTACATTTGAAATAATAAAAAAAAGAATCCAACACAGTAAATGTGATTCAAAGTAAACAAACTAAAAAACTGTATTTTTTGAAAATGTAACACGTTTAATCCACTAGGTACAAGGAACTAATAAATTTATGAATGAGTAGTTAATGACGGTAAAAACTATTTTAAGTACAAACCATACTAGAGAAGAAAATAATAGTACGTTTGTAGATAAAAACAACTTGGCATGCCATAAAATGATGAAGATACGCCGTTTTACCAATTCGACAATAGCCTAGAAGAATAAGAGAACCACGCGAGTACTTAATATTAAGCGAATTTTTGATTTCCTTCACTAATTTCAACGTAATATGCCCGGTATTTAATTATCACCTTATTTAAAAGCTGTGGCGTCTTAATATTTTCTCTTTACGTGCGTTAATTTTGAGAGTCAGCAAATAATTAAGAAAAATTTTTGTTGTCGTTATACGCATCACACACACGTTCACTCTCACACTTACATCATTTAGGAACAGGCACATGGAAGACCGAGAATACGTTGTAGCAGTATCTCAGAATGTTAGGTGGGGGAAAGTGTGCGTATAAAAGAGAGGCCCAGCCCCTGAACAGCCAGTCACACCCAGTCCTTCAATCAGGACACACACACGCAGGACAGGGATGAATACTAAGGTGAGTTAAATTTATGTTATGAATTTTCAAAAAAATGAAAAGACATGGCTTGTACTACTAAACGTATTGTATTTAGGTGTTTTCAGTGTGATAAAAGAGGGGAATGATAATCTATTGAAAAAACAAAAAATTATAAATTAAAACTTGAAAATTCCTTTTTACAGTAAACACATGAATAAGAGTTGAACATAAAGGCAATATTACGTCTTCCTGTTGATAAGAAATTTTAAGTTGTTAGATTTAACACTGTCTTTAAGTATGTTGCAAAGCACGTAATGATTGAATAATTCCCTTGTTTCGTTCGTTGCAGTTTGTTATTATAGCCCTAGCGGCTCTACTTCCATTCAGTTCGGCTGAAGATGAGAAGAAGTCCGCAAGACAGGCTGAAGATTCCGTAGCCGCCGAAGACAAGAGACAAGAAAAACGAGGATTAGCTTCTTTCGGATACGGAGGTGGACACGAGGGATTTGGTGGTGGCGAAATTGGCGGCTTTTACGGAGGTGATCTCCACGGAGGATACGGAGAAGAACTTGAAGGAGGATATGCAGGACATGAAGGTTTCAGTAGCGGAGACTTTGGCGGCGGTTATGAAGGTGGGCTGGCCGCAGGACTCGGAAACGGGCACTCGGAACATGTGAAAGCAATCACCATCACAAAGCAAGTGCCTGTACCGTATCCAGTACACGTTGAAAAGAAAGTACCATATCCAGTCAAGGTTCCCGTAGATAGACCTTATCCAGTCCACGTTCCCAAACCGTACCCAGTACATGTTGAGAAACCAGTACCTTTACCAGTCAAAGTACCAGTACCTCATCCATACCCAGTCACCGTAGAAAAACACGTACCATACCCAGTTAAAGTACCCGTAGACAGGCCGTACCCTGTACACGTACCCAAACCATACCCAGTAATAGTTGAAAAGAAAATCCCTTACCCAGTTGAGAAACCATACCCAGTGCCGGTCAAGGTGCCCGTCGACAGACCATATCCAGTGCACGTCCCTGTAGAGAAACCAGTTCCATATCCAGTAGAGAAACCATATCCAGTACCAGTCAAAGTACCAGTCGATAGACCTTACCCAGTACATGTTCCCAAGCCGTACCCAGTTCCTGTTGAAAAACCAGTACCATACCCAGTAGAGAAGCCAGTACCTTATCCAGTGAAAGTACCTATTAAAGTACCCGTCAATGTACCGTATCCGGTAGAAGTTAAGGTTCCAGTCCACATTCCAGTACCTGTCAAACACCACTACGAACACGAGGATGGTGGTTTCGGTGCCAGCGACTTTGGAGGCAGCCATGGTGACGATTTTGGATTCGGAAGCGGAAGTTCTTATCACCATCATTGACTGATGCAAGTGATTCACTGATTAATTATTATAACACTAGTCTTCCTTGTTACTGTTGTCGATAAAGTACTTTTTCACTGTAAATACATGAAAGGAATGTGTTTGTATATAAATTTTGATGTTTTCTTAAATAAATAATTTAAAAATAAACTTACTTCTTCTTATTCACTTGAGTGTCGTCCGAATCTGATGTTTTTAATCTTAATCCGCAATCTCGACTAGTTCAGGTATAATTTACTTTCCACTTTTGGAAACATAAATCTTTCGACAGAAAGGATTTCTTCCAGAGTTCATGATCAGCAGATCGGTGCGTATTGACGTATCCCCTTTGGATGTTGATAATTTTAAATAACCTGACACAAATTTATAAGAAACCACAAGAAAATCGAAAAATTGATGCTAATAATACGTTTTTAGAAACGTGTAATTCTGATTACGAGGTAAAATATTTTGGAAAAAATATTCTAAACATTTAATCGAAATTAACATTTCAAATCACGTTATCGTCAAATCCGTATCAGCCGCAGTTGCTTCAATACCTTCTGCTGCCTGGCTGATATGCAATGTCATATTTAACACACGATTCCTGAAAGCTAGCTGGTTGTTTCCACACAAGGGTTATACGGTGTGAATCTAAGACGTGTGTGAGTGCTCATTTCGTTTTTCGAAAATACACCGTCAAGACGTGTTACGAAATTGACGAACATACGGTTCTGAAATGAGAGTTTACAAGGAACGACTAACAATAGGCCTACCACTGTAAAAAAGCCGTCTCGACAGCAAGCTCTACTGTTTTCCCATTAAATTTCATCAGTCTCATTTTCAGTGTCGCCTATTGAGGTGATACTTGTTACTTGTTATAGATAGTAGATTGTTATCCTTAATAAAGTATCAATCAACAAAATAAATACCGTTTTATGGAAGTTAAGCCTATTTAAATTTCCTTACCATGTGAAATGTACATTCCAAAATTTTGCTGAACCGATCGTTAAACCGTGTACACATTATTGCATTCTACATTTATTTTCATTGTTGTCACTACAAACCAATACGTTGCTGTTATCCGCCTAACTATTTTACCTTGAATAGCTGACAACGTTACTGCAGTAGTCACCGATTTAAGGCAGTGTCGTTGTGTGTGCTGTACGTTTAGAAAAGTTAAAAATATCTAAGACCAATTGTTTCAGCGTGGTTTACATAATTGTATGTTTGTACCGTAACTCCTAGGACGCAGGTTAATGGAAACTCGGCTTTACTCTATTTTTGTGTCCCATATACCTGCATGATTCACACACGCATGCCGACCTAGCTACAGTTTTATCCCGACTCCAGTAAGACGTAAATAATACTGTAGAGTTCATCTCGTTTGTTGCATTAAAAGAGTAAGTCAGCTTCAGTTATACGAATCCAATTTCAATAAATATCGAGTAACTTCAAAATTTGAGTTAAAGATATATGAAAGCTTCCATTCATAGACATTACATTTGAAATAATAAAAAAAAGAATCCAACACAGTAAATGTGTTTCAAAGTAAACAAACTAAAAAACTGTATATTTTGAAAATGTAACACGTTTAATCCACTAGGTACAAGGAACTAATAAATTTATGAAAGAGTAGTTCATGACGGTAAAAACTATTTTTAGTACAAACCATACTAGAGACGAAAATAATAGTACGTTTGTAGATAAAAACAACTTGGCATGCCATAAAATGATGAAGATACGCCGTTTTACCAATTCGACAATAGTCTAGAAGAATAAGAGAACCACGCTAGTACTTAATATTAATCGAATTTTTAATTTCCTTCACTAATTTCAACGTAACATGTTCGGTATTTAATTATCACCTTATTTCAAAGCTGTGGCGTCTTAATATTTTCTCTTTACGTACGTTAATTGAGAGAGTCAGCAAATAATTAAGAAAAAATTATTGTTGTCGTTATACGCATCACAAACCGCTCACTCACACACTTACATCATTTAGGAACAGGCACAGGGAAGACCGAGAATACGTTGTAGCAGTATCTCAGAATGTCAGGTGGGGGAAGTGTGCGTATAAAAGAGAGGCCCAGCCCCTGAACAGCCAGTGAGCCGCTTGGCGAACCCAAACGGGACCTGCTAACGCAGGTATGCTGATGCGGCTCGGGTCACAGTCATGGGTCCTACCGGGCCTACGTACTATCCCTCTAGGGCTAACTCCCGCCCTGACGTACTGGACATTGCCGCGGTCAGGGGCGTTTATTGCCCGGTCCACGTCTCCGTCATTTCGGAACTGTCCTCGGACCATTGCCCTATCAGTGTGCATATAGCTACCCAGCACGCCACCGTCCGCGACGAGCGGCGGGTAATCGAGTGGGACCGCTTTGGCTCGGCGTTCAGTCGCCGCCTACCAGAGCATGTCCCGCTCGACACTACCCAGCATGTCGATGAGGCAGTTGCCTTATTCGACACAGCCGTAGTCTCGGCGGTTGACGTGTCCTCCCGGATGAAGCCGGGGCTCATGACCGACTATCAGCGGATCCCCGAAGAGGTGTCTCAGCTCGCTTGCGAGAGGAATCGCCTCCGGAGACGCTGGCAGAGGACTCGTGACCCGGCTGACAAGGCTGCGTTCAACAGAGCGTCCGGCAAGTTGCGTCGCGACATGCTGGCGTTCCGTAGACGCAACTGGGAGCCAGCTGTTACGCAGATGGATGGCCCTGTCGAGGACCGTAATGTCTGGCGGATTCCTAGTGCCCTAACGGGAAAGCGCAAACGCGCGCCTCTCCCCGCACTGGCTGGACCCGGCGGTCAACCCCTTGGCCGCCCCCTCGAAAAGGCAGAGTTCTTGGCTGACAGTTTAGAGCGTCATTTCGCTCCCAACCCATCCAAGAACCCGGCCTTCACTGAGCAAATCTGCCGCGAGGTAGAGCGCTTTCTATCGGCCGATATCACAGTCCAGCCGGAGCCCATCTCCCCGGAGTAGGTCTCTGAGAGGGTTGTTCAGCTCAAGCCCCGGAAGGCGCCTGGCCCGGACGGAGTCATGAATTCCGCCCTCCATCGCCTTCCGGAGCGGGGAACCCAGTTCCTCACTGACCTGTTCAATTCATGCCTCAAACTGGCCTATTTTCCGGTGAAATGGAAAACGGCTACCGTCATCGTGATACCTAAGCCGGGAAAGAATTCTTCTCGAGTGGAAAACCTCAGGCCCATCAGCCTCTTGTCCGCGACGTCCAAGGTTTTTGAGCGTCTGATCCAGCGTAGGATCCGCGACCATCTAGAAAGACTAGACGTGCTGATCCCCGAACAGTTCGGCTTTCGTGAGCTGCACTCCTCGACTCATCAGCTGATGAGACTCGTGGAATGCATAACCGAGGCTGGCTGCCAGGGCAAACAGACGGCTGCGATCTTCCTAGACGTAGAGAAAGCCTTTGACCGCGTGTGGCACGAGGGTGTCCTGTACAAACTGACGGAAGTCCTTCTCCCAGACTGCTACGTTCACTTGATCGGCAGCTTTCTGCGAGACCGTAGCTTCCGAGTGAGAGTAGACCACGCTCTCTCTTCGGAGAGGCGTATTACCGCTGGCGTCCCTCAGGGAAGTGTCCTTGGGCCTCTCCTGTTCTCATTGTTTGTCAACGACACGCCTCGAGTTCCTGGAGTGAAATTGTCGCTGTTCGCGGACGACACTGCGGCTTTTGCCTCAGAGCCGAACGCGAGTTATGCGGCAGTTAAGCTCCAGCGCCAACTCGACGCGTATGTCGGGTGGACCGATGACTGGAGAGTTGCCGTTAACGCTTCCAAGAGCGCCGCGGTAATATTCTCGCGCAAACGTAAGCGGCCTCGGCCGCTTAAAGTAGGCCCCGTCGAGGTACCCTGGACCAACAGCGTCAAGTACCTCGGGCTCCACGTGGATTCCCGACTCACCTGGCGAACCCATACAAACTACATCAGACAACGCGCTTCGGCGCAACTCAGTAGGCTCTGGCCCGTGCTTTCTAATCCAGCAATGACCCCCCGGCTAGGTAAGCTCATAGTCAACACGTACGTGTTGCCCGTGATTACCTACGCCTGTCCTGTTTGGGGATACCTGGCTCGTGGTCATAGAATCACGCTCCAGCGCGTACTCGACCGGGGACTGAAGCTCGCGTGCAAAGTCCCCCGGAGGTACTCTTCTCGTCTTTTGAGGAGAGGACTCGGTGTCCGCTCTCTTGATGACACCGTGAGACGCCTGGCGCGACGATTCTATGTTCGTTCCGACAGAGTGACCCACAATTCCCTCATTGCCGGACTTGGTAAATACACCCCGCGACCAGGTGAGTCCTGGAAGCGACCTCGTTTGCTAGTCCCGGTGGTATAATCCACCAATCGCAGGTCGCTTCAGACCCCCCCCCCCCAATAAGTCGATAAAAAGTATATAATGAACTCCAACAGACCCAGTGGCAGGAGTCCTTTCTGAGACTCGGGACACTGCACTACTCGCGACCCGCGCTTCGCGCGGGCCGCGCAACCCCCAGTTGTGTGTGAACAGCCAATCACACCCAGTCCTTCAATCAGGACACACACACACAGGACAGGGATGAATACTAAGGTGAGTTAAATTTATGTAATGAACATTCAAAAAAATGAAAAGACATGGCTTGTACTACTGAACGTATTGTATTTAGGTGTTTTCAGTCTGATAAAAGAGGGGAATGATAATCAATTGAAAAAACAAAAAATAATAAATTAAAACTTGAAAATTCCTTTCTACAGTAAACACATGAATAAGAGTTGAACATAAAGGCAATATTACGTCGTCCTGTTGATAAGAAATTTTAAGTTGTTAGATTTAACACTGTCTTTAAGTATGTTGCAAAGCACGTAATGATTGAATAATTCCCTTGTTTCGTTCGTTGCAGTTTGTTATTATAGCCCTAGCGGCTCTACTTGCATTCAGTTCGGCTGAAGATGAGAAGAAGTCCGCAAGACAGGCTGAAGATTCCGTAGCCGCCGAAGACAAGAGACAAGAAAAACGAGGATTAGCTTCTTTCGGATACGGAGGTGGACACGAGGGATTTGGTGGTGGCGAAATTGGCGGCTTTTACGGAGGTTATCTCCACGGAGGATACGGAGGAGAACTTGAAGGAGGATATGCAGGACATGAAGGTTTCAGTAGCGGAGACTTTGGCGGCGGTTATGAAGGTGGGCTGGCCGCAGGACTCGGAAACGGGCACTCGGAACATGTGAAAGCAATCACCATCACAAAGCAAGTGCCTGTACCGTATCCAGTACACGTTGAAAAGAAAGTACCATATCCAGTCAAGGTTCCCGTAGATAGACCTTATCCAGTCCACGTTCCCAAACCGTACCCAGTACATGTTGAGAAACCAGTACCTGTACCAGTCAAAGTACCAGTACCTCATCCATACCCAGTCACCGTAGAAAAACACGTACCATACCCAGTTAAAGTACCCGTAGACAGGCCGTACCCTGTACACGTACCCAAACCATACCCAGTAATAGTTGAAAAGAAAATCCCTTACCCAGTTGAGAAACCATACCCAGTGCCGGTCAAGGTGCCCGTCGACAGACCATATCCAGTGCACGTCCCTGTAGAGAAACCAGTTCCATATCCAGTAGAGAAACCATATCCAATACCAGTCAAAGTACCAGTCGATAGACCTTACCCAGTACATGTTCCCAAGCCGTACCCAGTTCCTGTTGAAAAACCAGTACCATACCCAGTAGAGAAGCCAGTACCTTATCCAGTGAAAGTACCTATTAAAGTACCCGTCAATGTACCGTATCCGGTAGAAGTTAAGGTTCCAGTCCACATTCCAGTACCTGTCAAACACCACTACGAACACGAGGATGGTGGTTTCGGTGCCAGCGACTTTGGAGGCAGCCATGGTGACGATTTTGGATTCGGAAGCGGAAGTTCTTATCACCATCATTGACTGATGCAAGTGATTCACTGATTAATTATTATAACACTAGTCTTCCTTGTTACTGTTGTCGATAGAGTACTTTTTCACTGTAAATACATGAAAGGAATGCGTTTGTATATAAATTTTGATGTTTTCTTAAATAAATAATTTAAAAATAAACTTACTTCTTCTTATTCACTTGAGTGTCGTCCGAATCTGATGTTTTTAATCTTAATCCGCAATCTCGACTAGTTCAGGTATAATTTACTTTCCACTTTTGGAAACATAAATCTTTCGACAGAAAGGATTTCTTCCAGAGTTCATGATCAGCAGATCGGTGCGTATTGACGTATCCCCTTTGGATGTTGATAATTTTAAATAACCTGTCACAAATTTATAAGAAACCACAAGAAAATCGAAAAATTGTTGCTAATAATACGTTTTTAGAAACGTGTAATTCTGATTACGAGGTACAATATTTTCAAAAAAATATTCTAAACATTTAATCGAAATTAACATTTCAAATCACGTTATCGTCAAATCCGTATCAGCCGCAGTTGCTTCAATACCTTCTGCTGCCTGGCTGATATACAATGTCATATTTAACACACGATTCCTGAAAGCTAACTGGTCGTTTCCACACAAGGGTTATACGGTGTGAATCTAAGACGTGTGTGAGTGCTCATTTCGTTTTTCGAAAATACACCGTCAAAACGTGTTACGAAATTGACGGACATACGGTTCTGAAATGAGAGTTTACAAGGAACGACTAACAATAGGCCTACCACTGTAAAAAAGCCGTCTCGACAGCAAGCTCTACTGTTTTCCCATTAAATTTCATCAGTCTCATTTTCAGTGTCGCCTATTGAGGTGATACTTGTTAATTGTTATAGAAAGTAGATTGTTATCCTTAATAAAGTATCAATCAACAAAATAAATACCGTTTTATGGAAGTTAAGCCTATTTAAATTTCCTTACCATGTGAAATGTACATTCCAAAATTTTGCTGAACCGATCGTTAAACCGTGTACACATTATTGCATTCTACATTTATTTTCATTGTTGTCACTACAAACCAATACGTTGCTGTTATCCGCCTAACTATTTTACCTTGAATGTTGTGGACGCCGCTAAGTCAGTCCTAAGAATTACAGCCTACCTGAGGATGCTCCAACCGCACTTTACTGCAGTTGTCACCGATGTAAGGCAGTGTCGTTGTGTGTGCTGTACGTTTAGAAAAGTTAAAAATATCTAAGACCAATTGTTGCAGCGTGGTTCACATAATTGTATGTTTGTACCGTAACTCCTAGGACGCAGATTAATGGAAACACATTTCTACTCGGCTTTACTCTATTTTTGTGTCCCATATACCTGCATGATTCACACACGCATCCCGACCTAGCTACAGTTTTATCCCGACTCCAGTAAGACGTAAATAATACTGTAGAGGTCATCTCGTTTGTTGCATTAAAAGAGTAAGTTAGCTTCAGTTATACGAATTCAATTTCAATAAATATCGAGTAACTTCAAAATTTGAGTTAAAGATATATGAAAGCTTCCATTCATAGACATTACATTTCAAATAATAAAAAAAAGAATCCAACACAGTAAATGTGTTTCAAAGTAAACAGACTGAAAAATTGTATTTTTTGAAAATGTAACACGTTTAATCCACGAGGTACAAGGAACTAATAAATTTATGAAAGAGTAGTTCATGACGGTAAAAACTATTTTTAGTACAAACCATACTAGAGACGAAAATAATAGTACGTTTGTAGATAAAAACAACTTGGCATGCCATAAAATGATGAAGATACGCCGTTTTACCAATTCGACAATAGTCTAGAAGAATAAGAGAACCACGCGAGTACTTAATATTAAGCGAATTTTTGATTTCCTTCACTAATTTCAACGTAACATGTTAGGTATTAAATTATCACCTTATTTCAAAGCTGTGGCGTCTTAATATTTTCTCTTTACGTACGTTAATTGAGAGAGTCAGCAAATAATTAAGAAAAAATTATTGTTGTTGTTATACGCATTACAAACCGC
Source organism: Magicicada septendecula (assembly GCA_034769895.1). Lineage (NCBI taxonomy): Eukaryota > Metazoa > Arthropoda > Insecta > Hemiptera > Cicadidae > Magicicada > Magicicada septendecula. The sequence goes on from CM068373.1 coordinate 232,903,851, forward strand.
TCACTCACACACTTACATCATTTAGGAACAGGCACAGGGAAGACCGAGAATACGTTGCAGCAGTATCTCAGAATGTCAGGTGGGGAAAGTGTGCGTATAAAAGAGAGGCCCAGCCCCTGAACAGCCAGTCACACCCAGTCCTTCAACCAGGACACACACACGCAGGACAGGGATGAATACTAAGGTGAGTTAAATTTATGTAATGAACATTCAAAAAAATGAAAAGACATGGCTTGTACTACTAAACGTATTGTATTTAGGTGTTTTCAGTCTGATAAAAGAGGGGAATGATAATCAATTGAAAAAACAAAAAATAATAAATTAAAACTTGAAAATTCCTTTTCACAGTAAACACATGAATAAGAGTTGAACATAAAGGCAATATTACGTCGTCCTGTTGATAAGAAATTTTAAGTTGTTAGATTTAACACTGTCTTTAAGTATGTTGCAAAGCACGTAATGATTGAATAATTCGCTTGTTTCGTTCGTTGCAGTTTGTTATTATAGCCCTAGCGGCTCTACTTGCATTCAGTTCGGCTGAAGATGAGAAGAAGTCCGCAAGACAGGCTGAAGATTCCGTAGCCGCCGAAGACAAGAGACAAGAAAAACGAGGATTAGCTTCTTTCGGATACGGAGGTGGACACGAGGGATTTGGTGGTGGCGAAATTGGCGGCTTTTACGAAGGTTATCTCCACGGAGGATACGGAGGAGAACTTGAAGGAGGATATGCAGGACATGAAGGTTTCAGTAGCGGAGACTTTGACGGTGGTTATGAAGGTGGGCTGGCCGCAGGACTCGGAAACGGGCACTCGGAACATGTGAAAGCAATCACCATCACAAAGCAAGTGCCTGTACCGTATCCAGTACACGTTGAAAAGAAAGTACCATATCCAGTCAAGGTTCCCGTAGATAGACCTTATCCAGTCCACGTTCCCAAACCGTACCCAGTACATGTTGAGAAACCAGTTCCTGTACCAGTCAAAGTACCAGTACCTCATCCATACCCAGTCACCGTAGAAAAACACGTACCATACCCAGTTAAAGTACCCGTAGACAGGCCGTACCCTGTACACGTACCCAAACCATACCCAGTAATAGTTGAAAAGAAAATCCCTTACCCAGTTGAGAAACCATACCCAGTGCCGGTCAAGGTGCCCGTCGACAGACCATATCCAGTGCACGTCCCTGTAGAGAAACCAGTTCCATATCCAGTAGAGAAACCATATCCAGTACCAGTCAAAGTACCAGTCGATAGACCTTACCCAGTACATGTTCCCAAGCCGTACCCAGTTCCTGTTGAAAAACCAGTACCATACCCAGTAGAGAAGCCAGTACCTTATCCAGTGAAAGTACCTATTAAAGTACCCGTCAATGTACCGTATCCGGTAGAAGTTAAGGTTCCAGTCCACATTCCAGTACCTGTCAAACACCACTACGAACACGAGGATGGTGGTTTCGGTGCCAGCGACTTTGGAGGCAGCCATGGTGACGATTTTGGATTCGGAAGCGGAAGTTCTTATCACCATCATTGACTGATGCAAGTGATTCACTGATTAATTATTATAACACTAGTCTTCCTTGTTACTGTTGTCGATAGAGTACTTTTTCACTGTAAATACATGAAAGGAATGCGTTTGTATATAAATTTTGATGTTTTCTTAAATAAATAATTTAAAAATAAACTTACTTCTTCTTATTCACTTGAGTGTCGTCCGAATCTGATGTTTTTAATCTTAATCCGCAATCTCGACTAGTTCAGGTATAATTTACTTTCCACTTTTGGAAACATAAATCTTTTGACAGAAAGGATTTCTTCCAGAGTTCATGATCAGCAGATCGGTGCGTATTGACGTATCCCCTTTGGATGTTGATAATTTTAAATAACCTGTCACAAATTTATAAGAAACCACAAGAAAATCTAAAATTGTTGCTATTAATACGTTTTTAGAAACGTGTAATTCTGATTACGAGGTATAATATTTTCAAAAAAGTATTCTAAACATTTAATCGAAATTAGCATTTCAAATCACGTTATCGTCAAATCCGTATCAGCCGCAGTTGCTTCAATACCTTCTGCTGCCTGGCTGATATACAATGTCATATTTAACACACGATTCCTGAAAGCTAACTGGTCGTTTCCACAGAAGGGTTATACGGTGTGAATCTAAGACGTGTGTGAGTGCTCATTTCGTTTTTCGAAAATACACCGTCAAGACGTGTTACGAAATTGACGAACATACGGTTCTGAAATGAGAGTTTACAAGGAACGACTAACAATAGGCCTACCACTGTAAAAAACCGTCTCGAAAGCAAGCTCTACTGTTTTCCCATTAAAATTCATCAGTCTCATTTTCAGTGTCGCCTATTGAGGTGATACTTGTTAATTGTGTAACGTTACGTAACCCAGTCCCAAAAATGATAACGTAATCACCCCACTATAAAGGTCAGAAATGGGTATAATATACATATCTATAAATTACTTGTATTACAAAATACTATAAACTATAAATAAGTGTTATAAAGGGTACAAAGTGAGTTATATTGTACACAGTGAGAAAGTAAGTGGTTTTAAAAGGAGCATCTCACAGACTTATGCCGTAGATGGAGATACAATTGATTGTAGCAGTAGACTATATTACTACTGACTAATTCTGTATTTTGTTTGAATTTGTATAATTTGTATTGTGTAGGCCACAAAGATTTTGTACCTAGGTATAATTTTATGTTTAATAATAATTGTGTTTGAACATACACACAGGATAACCCAGGGTTAGATATAAAATAATAATAAAATAAAATAATACTGTATGAGTAAAATGGCAGAAGAAAATAGTTTAGTGTAAGGATACTATAAGCAAATAATAAATAATAAATAAATACTATTAAAGGAAATAAAAATATTAAAGCCCTATGTATAAATTTAAGAGGAAATAGAAGGAAAAACCTTATATAAATTAAATTGTATAATAAACAAAAGTGAAAAAGGATTATTCTTATATAAATAAGAAATAAATTTATAATAATTAAAAACAGCCTATATACTCAAAAGTATATAGATGCACCAATAAAAAATGATATAAAAATTCTTGGTTACTAACAGTAACCAACTAACAAGATATAATTTAATTGTTAAAACGATTGGAAACCGTACGTTTGAAAAAGTGTAATGCTTATTAAAATTTGATAAAAACTTAATGAATACTTTTGGAAATAGTGCGAAATTTAATAAAAATTAACGAGTAGTGACCACCTTATGTTAGAACTCCTTCAAGTATCAACTTTAACGTCCTTTATTCGATGAAAATTTGAAATAACCTAGCTACCAGGTCAGGCCTAGTTTGACGGCAATTCGAGATTTTGGTGAGATTGTATCTCAGAAAAACTTAACTAAATTACAAAACAACTATAACTCCAACACTAGAAACAGCACCATCCAAGTAAACACTTCAAGAAAAGAGGTAAAACAAACTTTATTAATAATAGTTAACCAAGAAATCCTCATAACGAATCTTTGTGCAGTTTCAGTATTCAGTAACTGATTTCATGTTTATAATAAAGACATAACCTGTACTCTAGCGGATAAATCCGGAACTGCATACTACGGAAAAAACAAATATAATTTATTTTTTTTCTGTAAAGCATAGTATTTTATTATTCATTTCTCACCGTCTCATAACACAAAGAACTTACTCTTAACCCTGGGGAAAATTAATAAATGAATTCTTTATTGTTTAATGTTTAATCAAGGATAAAAAAATAATTTGTTATAATTCCAATGTTTACCTAATTAGATCGAACCAATGTGGTGTTGACAGAAAAAATCGATTATAATATTTTGTTTTATTGGGAGAAGTGAAAAATCAGTGTATTCAATAAATAAATACCCTGAATATTTTGTTATAAATAATAAAATGTGTATTATTTCTTGTAGAGGGTAGTTGTTACAGAGTTTCAGGAAACCAAGAAGAGGACGAACCGCCGGGAAAGTATCACTGACAATTGGTGTTTATTTAACCTAAAATTTTTAGGCAGACTTCAAAACCAGCTGGTCTCATGAGCGGCGAATATTTAAATTAAGTAATTGTATACTCCGGGGATAATATCATTGGTCCTCTCTCTTCTAACTACGGTCAAACAAATACTTTGAACTCTCCCAAATCACACACACTCGATTTCAGTTTTTTTTTTTTTTATTTCGGTAAACACAAAATTTTAACCGCTTTGAACATTCGCAAATATAAGTAATTCGTAACGATTAGAGTTTTATAAAAAAGAGACACATTACAAAATGACGCTCATAACGTGGGGCTGAATTAACTAGAAACCAGCAACGGTAAAACACTTGTAAACGAGAGGGGTACGTTACAATTGTTATAGAAAGTAGATTGTTGTCCTTAATAAAGTATCAATCAACAAAATAAATACCGTTTTATGGAAGTTAAGCCTATTTAAATTTCCTTACCATCTGAACTGTACATTCCAACATATTGTTGAACCGATCGTTAAACCGTGTACACATTATAGCATTCTACATTTACTTTCATTGTTGTCACTACAAACCAATACGTTGCTGTTATCCGCCTAACTATTTTACCTTGAATGTTGTGGACGTCGCTAAGTCAGTCCTAAGTATTACAGTTCGTTGTTGTTCGAATCAGGTCGTTGTTTAAGACCTGAAGATGTCAGTAATGACGAAAAGCTTTGTCTAAATAATAAAAACAATTATAGCAGTTTAGCAATTTTATAAAAGAAAACTAAGAATTACAGCCTACATGAGGATGCTCAAAACCGCACTTTACTGCAGTTGTCACCGATTTAAGGCAGTGTCGTTGTGTGTGCTGTACGTTTAGAAAAGTTAAAAATATCTAAGACCAATTGTTTCAGCGTGGTTTACATAATTGTATGTTTGTACCGTAACTCCTAGGACGCAGGTTAATGGAAACACATTTCTACTCGGCTTTACTCTATTTTTGTGTCCCATATACCTGCATGATTCACACAGGCATGCCGACCTAGCTACAGTTTTATCCCGACTCCAGTAAGACGTAAATAATACTGTAGAGGTCATCTCGTTTGTTGCATTAAAAGAGTAAGTCAACTTCAGTTATGCGAATTCAATTTCAATAAATATTGAGTAACTTCAAAATTTGAGTTAAAGATATATGAAAGCTTCCATTCATAGACATTACATTTGAAATAATAAAAAAAAAGAATCCAACACAGTAAATGTGTTTCAAAGTAAACAGACTGAAAAATTGTATTTTTTGAAAATGTAACACGTTTAATCCACGAGGTACAAGGAACTAATAAATTTATGAAAGAGTAGTTCATGACGGTAAAAACTATTTTTAGTACAAACCATACTAGAGACGAAAATAATAGTACGTTTGTAGATAAAAACAACTTGGCATGCCATAAAATGATGAAGATACGCCGTTTTAACTATTCGACAATAGTCTAGAAGAATAAGAGAACCACGCGAGTAATTAATATTAAGCGAATTTTTTATTTCCTTCACTAATTTCAACGTAATATGCCCGGTATTTAATTATCACCTTATTTAAAAGCTGTGGCGTCTTAATATTTTCTCTTTACGTACGTTAATTGAGAGAGTCAGCAAATAATTAAGAAAAAATTATTGTTGTCGTTATACGCATCACACACCGCTCACTCACACACTTACATCATTTAGGAACAGGCACAGGGAAGACCGAGAATACGTTGTAGTAGTATCTCAGAATGTCAGGTGGGGAAAGTGTGCGTATAAACGAGAGGCCCAGCCCCTGAACAGCCAGTCACACCCAGTCCTTCAATCAGGATACACACACGCAAGACAGGGATGAATACTGAGGTGAGTTAAATTCATGTAATGAACTTTCAAAAAATGAAAAGGCATGGCTTGTACTACTAAACGTATTGTATTTAGGTGTTTTCAGTCTGATAAAAGAGGGGAATGATAATCAATTGAAAAAACAAAAAATAATAAATTAAAACTTGAAAATTCCTTTTTACAGTAAACACATGAATAAGAGTTGAACATAAAGGCAATATTACGTCGTCCTGTTGATAAGAAATTTTAAGTTGTTAGATTTAACACTGTCTTTAAGTATGTTGCAAAGCACGTAATGATTGAATAATTCGCTTGTTCCGTTCGTTGCAGTTTGTTATTATAGCCCTAGCGGCTCTACTTGCATTCAGTTCGGCTGAAGATGAGAAGAAGTCCGCAATACAGGCTGAAGATTCCATAGCCGCAGAAGACAAGAGACAAGAAAAACGAGGATTAGCTTCTTTCGGATACGGAGGTGGACACGAGGGATTTGGTGGTGGCGAAATTGGCGGCTTTTACGGAGGTGATCTCCACGGAGGATACGGAGGAGAACTTGAAGGAGGATATGCAGGACATGAAGGTTTCAGTAGCGGAGACTTTGGCGGCGGTTATGAAGGTGGGCTGGCCGCAGGACTCGGAAACGGGCACTCGGAACATGTGAAAGCAATCACCATCACAAAGCAAGTGCCTGTACCGTATCCAGTACACGTTGAAAAGAAAGAACCATATCCAGTCAAGGTTCCCGTAGATAGACCTTATCCAGTCCACGTTCCCAAACCGTACCCAGTACATGTTGAGAAACCAGTACCTGTACCAGTCAAAGTACCAGTACCTCATCCATACCCAGTCACCGTAGAAAAACACGTACCATACCCAGTTAAAGTACCCGTAGACAGGCCGTACCCTGTACACGTACCCAAACCATACCCAGTAATAGTTGAAAAGAAAATCCCTTACCCAGTTGAGAAACCATACCCAGTGCCGGTCAAGGTGCCCGTCGACAGACCATATCCAGTGCACGTCCCTGTAGAGAAACCAGTTCCATATCCAGTAGAGAAACCATATCCAGTACCAGTCAAAGTACCAGTCGATAGACCTTACCCAGTACATGTTCCCAAGCCGTACCCAGTTCCTGTTGAAAAACCAGTACCATACCCAGTAGAGAAGCCAGTACCTTATCCAGTGAAAGTACCTATTAAAGTACCCGTCAATGTACCGTATCCGGTAGAACTTAAGGTTCCAGTCCACATTCCAGTACCTGTCAAACACCACTACGAACACGAGGATGGTGGTTTCGGTGCCAGCGACTTTGGAGGCAGCCATGGTGACGATTTTGGATTCGGAAGCGGAAGTTCTTATCACCATCATTGACTGATGCAAGTGATTCACTGATTAATTATTATAACACTAGTCTTCCTTGTTACTGTTGTCGATAGAGTACTTTTTCACTGTAAATACATGAAAGGAATGCGTTTGTATATAAATTTTGATGTTTTCTTAAATAAATAATTTAAAAATAAACTTACTTCTTCTTATTCACTTGAGTGTCGTCCGAATCTGATGTTTTTAATCTTAATCCGCAATCTCGACTAGTTCAGGTATAATTTACTTTCCACTTTTGGAAACATAAATCTTTTGACAGAAAGGATTTCTTCCAGAGTTCATGATCAGCAGATCGGTGCGTATTGACGTATCCCCTTTGGATGTTGATAATTTTAAATAACCTGTCACAAATTTATAAGAAACCACAAGAAAATCTAAAATTGTTGCTATTAATACGTTTTTAGAAACGTGTAATTCTGATTACGAGGTATAATATTTTCAAAAAAGTATTCTAAACAATTAATCGAAATTAACATTTCAAATCACGTTATCGTCAAATCCGTATCAGCCGCAGTTGCTTCAATACCTTCTGCTGCCTGGCTGATATACAATGTCATATTTAACACACGATTCCTGAAAGCTAACTGGTCGTTTCCACAGAAGGGTTATACGGTGTGAATCTAAGACGTGTGTGAGTGCTCATTTCGTTTTTCGAAAATACACCGTCAAGACGTGTTACGAAATTGACGAACATACGGTTCTGAAATGAGAGTTTACAAGGAACGACTAACAATAGGCCTACCACTGTAAAAAACCGTCTCGAAAGCAAGCTCTACTGTTTTCCCATTAAAATTCATCAGTCTCATTTTCAGTGTCGCCTATTGAGGTGATACTTGTTAATTGTGTAACGTTACGTAACCCAGTCCCAAAAATGATAACGTAATCACCCCACTATAAAGGTCAGAAATGGGTATAATATACATATCTATAAATTACTTGTATTACAAAATACTATAAACTATAAATAAGTGTTATAAAGGGTACAAAGTGAGTTATATTGTACACAGTGAGAAAGTAAGTGGTTTTAAAAGGAGCATCTCACAGACTTATGCCGTAGATGGAGATACAATTGATTGTAGCAGTAGACTATATTACTACTGACTAATTCTGTATTTTGTTTGAATTTGTATAATTTGTATTGTGTAGGCCACAAAGATTTTGTACCTAGGTATAATTTTATGTTTAATAATAATTGTGTTTGAACATACACACAGGATAACCCAGGGTTAGATATAAAATAATAATAAAATAAAATAATACTGTATGAGTAAAATGGCAGAAGAAGAATATAGTTTAGTGTAAGGATACTATAAGCAAATAATAAATAATAAATAAATACTATTAAAGGAAATAAAAATATTAAAGCCCTATGTATAAATTTAAGAGGAAATAGAAGGAAGAACCTTATATAAATTAAATTGTATAATAAACAAAAGTGAAAAAGGATTATTTTTATATAAATAAGAAATAAATTTATAATAATTAAAAACAGCCTATATACTCAAAAGTATATAGATGCACCAATAAAAAATGATATAAAAATTCTTGGTTACTAACAGTAACCAACTAACAAGATATAATTTAATTGTTAAAACGATTGGAAACCGTACGTTTGAAAAAGTGTAATGCTTATTAAAATTTGATAAAAACTTAATGAATACTTTTGGAAATAGTGCGAAATTTAATAAAAATTAACGAGTAGTGACCACCTTATGTTAGAACTCCTTCAAGTATCAACTTTAACGTCCTTTATTCGATGAAAATTTGAAATAACCTAGCTACCAGGTCAGGCCTAGTTTGACGGCAATTCGAGATTTTGGTGAGATTGTATCTCAGAAAAACTTAACTAAATTACAAAACAACTATAACTCCAACACTAGAAACAGCACCATCCAAGTAAACACTTCAAGAAAAGAGGTAAAACAAACTTTATTAATAATAGTTAACCAAGAAATCCTCATAACGAATCTTTCTGCAGTTTCAGTATTCAGTAACTGATTTCATGTTTATAATAAAGACATAACCTGTACTCTAGCGGATAAATCCGGAACTGCATACTACGGAAAAAACAAATATAATTTATTTTTTTTCTGTAAAGCATAGTATTTTATTATTCATTTCTCACCGTCTCATAACACAAAGAACTTACCCTTAACCCTGGGGAAAATTAATAAATGAATTCTTTATTGTTTAATGTTTAATCAAGGATAAAAAAATAATTTGTTATAATTCCAATGTTTACCTAATTAGATCGAACCAATGTGGTGTTGACAGAAAAAATCGATTATAATATTTTGTTTTATTGGGAGAAGTGAAAAATCAGTGTATTCAATAAATAAATACCCTGAATATTTTGTTATAAATAATAAAATGTGTATTATTTCTTGTAGAGGGTAGTTGTTACAGAGTTTCAGGAAACCAAGAAGAGGACGAACCGCCGGGAAAGTATCACTGACAATTGGTGTTTATTTAACCTAAAATTTTTAGGCAGACTTCAAAACCAGCTGGTCTCATGAGCGGCGAATATTTAAATTAAGTAATTGTATACTCCGGGGATAATATCATTGGTCCTCTCTCTTCTAACTACGGTCAAACAAATACTTTGAACTCTCCCAAATCACACACACTCGATTTCAGTTTTTTTTTTTTTATTTCGGTAAACACAAAATTTTAACCGCTTTGAACATTCGCAAATATAAGTAATTCGTAACGATTAGAGTTTTATAAAAAAGAGACACATTACAAAATGACGCTCATAACGTGGGGCTGAATTAACTAGAAACCAGCAACGGTAAAACACTTGTAAACGAGAGGGGTACGTTACAATTGTTATAGAAAGTAGATTGTTGTCCTTAATAAAGTATCAATCAACAAAATAAATACCGTTTTATGGAAGTTAAGCCTATTTAAATTTCCTTACCATCTGAACTGTACATTCCAACATATTGTTGAACCGATCGTTAAACCGTGTACACATTATAGCATTCTACATTTACTTTCATTGTTGTCACTACAAACCAATACGTTGCTGTTATCCGCCTAACTATTTTACCTTGAATGTTGTGGACGTCGCTAAGTCAGTCCTAAGTATTACAGTTCGTTGTTGTTCGAATCAGGTCGTTGTTTAAGACCTGAAGATGTCAGTAATGACGAAAAGCTTTGTCTAAATAATAAAAACAATTATAGCAGTTTAGCAATTTTATAAAAGAAAACTAAGAATTACAGCCTACATGAGGATGCTCAAAACCGCACTTTACTGCAGTTGTCACCGATTTAAGGCAGTGTCGTTGTGTGTGCTGTACGTTTAGAAAAGTTAAAAATATCTAAGACCAATTGTTTCAGCGTGGTTTACATAATTGTATGTTTGTACCGTAACTCCTAGGACGCAGGTTAATGGAAACACATTTCTACTCGGCTTTACTCTATTTTTGTGTCCCATATACCTGCATGATTCACACAGGCATGCCGACCTAGCTACAGTTTTATCCCGACTCCAGTAAGACGTAAATAATACTGTAGAGGTCATCTCGTTTGTTGCATTAAAAGAGTAAGTCAACTTCAGTTATGCGAATTCAATTTCAATAAATATTGAGTAACTTCAAAATTTGAGTTAAAGATATATGAAAGCTTCCATTCATAGACATTACATTTGAAATAATAAAAAAAAGAATCCAACACAGTAAATGTGTTTCAAAGTAAACAGACTGAAAAATTGTATTTTTTGAAAATGTAACACGTTTAATCCACGAGGTACAAGGAACTAATAAATTTATAAAAGAGTAGTTCATGACGGTAAAAACTATTTTTAGTACAAACCATACTAGAGACGAAAATAATAGTACGTTTGTAGATAAAAACAACTTGGCATGCCATAAAATGATGAAGATACGCCGTTTTAACTATTCGACAATAGTCTAGAAGAATAAGAGAACCACGCGAGTACTTAATATTAAGCGAATTTTTGATTTCCTTCACTAATTTCAACGTAATATGCCCGGTATTTAATTATCACCTTATTTAAAAGCTGTGGCGTCTTAATATTTTCTCTTTACGTACGTTAATTGAGAGAGTCAGCAAATAATTAAGAAAAAATTATTGTTGTCGTTATACGCATCACACACCGCTCACTCACACACTTACATCATTTAGGAACAGGCACAGGGAAGACCGAGAATACGTTGTAGTAGTATCTCAGAATGTCAGGTGGGGAAAGTGTGCGTATAAAAGAGAGGCCCAGCCCCTGAACAGCCAGTCACACCCAGTCCTTCAATCAGGATACACACACGCAAGACAGGGATGAATACTGAGGTGAGTTAAATTCATGTAATGAACTTTCAAAAAATGAAAAGGCATGGCTTGTACTACTAAACGTATTGTATTTAGGTGTTTTCAGTCTGATAAAAGAGGGGAATGATAATCAATTGAAAAAACAAAAAATAATAAATTAAAACTTGAAAATTCCTTTTTACAGTAAACACATGAATAAGAGTTGAACATAAAGGCAATATTACGTCGTCCTGTTGATAAGAAATTTTAAGTTGTTAGATTTAACACTGTCTTTAAGTATGTTGCAAAGCACGTAATGATTGAATAATTCGCTTGTTCCGTTCGTTGCAGTTTGTTATTATAGCCCTAGCGGCTCTACTTGCATTCAGTTCGGCTGAAGATGAGAAGAAGTCCGCAATACAGGCTGAAGATTCCATAGCCGCAGAAGACAAGAGACAAGAAAAACGAGGATTAGCTTCTTTCGGATACGGAGGTGGACACGAGGGATTTGGTGGTGGCGAAATTGGCGGCTTTTACGGAGGTGATCTCCACGGAGGATACGGAGGAGAACTTGAAGGAGGATATGCAGGACATGAAGGTTTCAGTAGCGGAGACTTTGGCGGCGGTTATGAAGGTGGGCTGGCCGCAGGACTCGGAAACGGGCACTCGGAACATGTGAAAGCAATCACCATCACAAAGCAAGTGCCTGTACCGTATCCAGTACACGTTGAAAAGAAAGAACCATATCCAGTCAAGGTTCCCGTGGATAGACCTTATCCAGTCCACGTTCCCAAACCGTACCCAGTACATGTTGAGAAACCAGTACCTGTACCAGTCAAAGTACCAGTACCTCATCCATACCCAGTCACCGTAGAAAAACACGTACCATACCCAGTTAAAGTACCCGTAGACAGGCCGTACCCTGTACACGTACCCAAACCATACCCAGTAATAGTTGAAAAGAAAATCCCTTACCCAGTTGAGAAACCATACCCAGTGCCGGTCAAGGTGCCCGTCGACAGACCATATCCAGTGCACGTCCCTGTAGAGAAACCAGTTCCATATCCAGTAGAGAAACCATATCCAGTACCAGTCAAAGTACCAGTCGATAGACCTTACCCAGTACATGTTCCCAAGCCGTACCCAGTTCCTGTTGAAAAACCAGTACCATACCCAGTAGAGAAGCCAGTACCTTATCCAGTGAAAGTACCTATTAAAGTACCCGTCAATGTACCGTATCCGGTAGAAGTTAAGGTTCCAGTCCACATTCCAGTACCTGTCAAACACCACTACGAACACGAGGATGGTGGTTTCGGTGCCAGCGACTTTGGAGGCAGCCATGGTGACGATTTTGGATTCGGAAGCGGAAGTTCTTATCACCATCATTGACTGATGCAAGTGATTCACTGATTAATTATTATAACACTAGTCTTCCTTGTTACTGTTGTCGATAGAGTACTTTTTCACTGTAAATACATGAAAGGAATGCGTTTGTATATAAATTTTGATGTTTTCTTAAATAAATAATTTAAAAATAAACTTACTTCTTCTTATTCACTTGAGTGTCGTCCGAATCTGATGTTTTTAATCTTAATCCGCAATCTCGACTAGTTCAGGTATAATTTACTTTCCACTTTTGGAAACATAAATCTTTTGACAGAAAGGATTTCTTCCAGAGTTCATGATCAGCAGATCGGTGCGTATTGACGTATCCCCTTTGGATGTTGATAATTTTAAATAACCTGTCACAAATTTATAAGAAACCACAAGAAAATCTAAAATTGTTGCTATTAATACGTTTTTAGAAACGTGTAATTCTGATTACGAGGTATAATATTTTCAAAAAAGTATTCTAAACAATTAATCGAAATTAACATTTCAAATCACGTTATCGTCAAATCCGTATCAGCCGCAGTTGCTTCAATACCTTCCGCTGCCTGGCTGATATACAATGTCATATTTAACACACGATTCCTGAAAGCTAACTGGTCGTTTCCACAGAAGGGTTATACGGTGTGAATCTAAGACGTGTGTGAGTGCTCATTTCGTTTTTCGAAAATACACCGTCAAGACGTGTTACGAAATTGACGAACATACGGTTCTGAAATGAGAGTTTACAAGGAACGACTAACAATAGGCCTACCACTGTAAAAAACCGTCTCGAAAGCAAGCTCTACTGTTTTCCCATTAAAATTCATCAGTCTCATTTTCAGTGTCGCCTATTGAGGTGATACTTGTTAATTGTGTAACGTTACGTAACCCAGTCCCAAAAATGATAACGTAATCACCCCACTATAAAGGTCAGAAATGGGTATAATATACATATCTATAAATTACTTGTATTACAAAATACTATAAACTATAAATAAGTGTTATAAAGGGTACAAAGTGAGTTATATTGTACACAGTGAGAAAGTAAGTGGTTTTAAAAGGAGCATCTCACAGACTTATGCCGTAGATGGAGATACAATTGATTGTAGCAGTAGACTATATTACTACTGACTAATTCTGTATTTTGTTTGAATTTGTATAATTTGTATTGTGTAGGCCACAAAGATTTTGTACCTAGGTATAATTTTATGTTTAATAATAATTGTGTTTGAACATACACACAGGATAACCCAGGGTTAGATATAAAATAATAATAAAATAAAATAATACTGTATGAGTAAAATGGCAGAAGAAGAATATAGTTTAGTGTAAGGATACTATAAGCAAATAATAAATAATAAATAAATACTATTAAAGGAAATAAAAATATTAAAGCCCTATGTATAAATTTAAGAGGAAATAGAAGGAAGAACCTTATATAAATTAAATTGTATAATAAACAAAAGTGAAAAAGGATTATTTTTATATAAATAAGAAATAAATTTATAATAATTAAAAACAGCCTATATACTCAAAAGTATATAGATGCACCAATAAAAAATGATATAAAAATTCTTAGTTACTAACAGTAACCAACTAACAAGATATAATTTAATTGTTAAAACGATTGGAAACCGTACGTTTGAAAAAGTGTAATGCTTATTAAAATTTGATAAAAACTTAATGAATACTTTTGGAAATAGTGCGAAATTTAATAAAAATTAACGAGTAGTGACCACCTTATGTTAGAACTCCTTCAAGTATCAACTTTAACGTCCTTTATTCGATGAAAATTTGAAATAACCTAGCTACCAGGTCAGGCCTAGTTTGACGGCAATTCGAGATTTTGGTGAGATTGTATCTCAGAAAAACTTAACTAAATTACAAAACAACTATAACTCCAACACTAGAAACAGCACCATCCAAGTAAACACTTCAAGAAAAGAGGTAAAACAAACTTTATTAATAATAGTTAACCAAGAAATCCTCATAACGAATCTTTCTGCAGTTTCAGTATTCAGTAACTGATTTCATGTTTATAATAAAGACATAACCTGTACTCTAGCGGATAAATCCGGAACTGCATACTACGGAAAAAACAAATATAATTTATTTTTTTTCTGTAAAGCATAGTATTTTATTATTCATTTCTCACCGTCTCATAACACAAAGAACTTACCCTTAACCCTGGGGAAAATTAATAAATGAATTCTTTATTGTTTAATGTTTAATCAAGGATAAAAAAATAATTTGTTATAATTCCAATGTTTACCTAATTAGATCGAACCAATGTGGTGTTGACAGAAAAAATCGATTATAATATTTTGTTTTATTGGGAGAAGTGAAAAATCAGTGTATTCAATAAATAAATACCCTGAATATTTTGTTATAAATAATAAAATGTGTATTATTTCTTGTAGAGGGTAGTTGTTACAGAGTTTCAGGAAACCAAGAAGAGGACGAACCGCCGGGAAAGTATCACTGACAATTGGTGTTTATTTAACCTAAAATTTTTAGGCAGACTTCAAAACCAGCTGGTCTCATGAGCGGCGAATATTTAAATTAAGTAATTGTATACTCCGGGGATAATATCATTGGTCCTCTCTCTTCTAACTACGGTCAAACAAATACTTTGAACTCTCCCAAATCACACACACTCGATTTCAGTTTTTTTTTTTTCGGTAAACAAAAAATTTTAACCGCTTTGAACATTCGCAAATATAAGTAATTCGTAACGATTAGAGTTTTATAAAAAACAGACACGTTACAAAATGACGCTCATAACGTGGGGCTGAATTAACTAGAAACCAGCAACGGTAAAACACTTGTAAACGAGTACCCAGTTCCTGTTGAAAAACCAGTACCATACCCAGTAGAGAAGCCAGTACCTTAACCCAGTGAAAGTACCTATTAAAGTACCCGTCAATGTACCGTATCCGGTAGACTTTTATGGTTCCAGTCCACATTCCAGTGCCTGTCAAACACCACTACGAACACGAGGATGGTGGTTTCGGTGCCAGCGACTTTGGAGACAGCCATGGTGACGTTTTTTGATTCGGAAGCGGAAGTTCTTATCACCATCATTGACTGGTGCAAGTGATTCACTGATTAATTATTACAACACTAGTCTTCCTTGTTACTGTTGTCGATAGAGTACTTTTTCACTGTAAATACGTTAAAGGAATGCGTTCGTATATAAATTTTGATGTTTTCTTAAATAAATAATTTAAAAATAAAATTACTTCTTCTTATTCACTTGAGTGTCGTCCAAATCAATCGTTAAACCTTGTACACATTATAGCCTTCTACATTTATTTTCATTGTTGTCACTACAAACCAATACCTTGCTGTTATCCGCCTAACTATTTTACCTTGTATGTTGTGGACGCCGCTAAGTCAGTCCTAAGAATTACAGCCTACTTGAGGATGCTCCAACCGCACTTTACTGAAGTTGTCACCGATTTAAGGCAGTGTCGTTGTGTGTGCTGTACGTTTAGAAAAGTTAAAAATATCTAAGACCAATTGTTTCAGCGTGGTTTACATAATTTTATGTTTGTACCGTAACTCCTAGTTCACAGGTTAATGGAAACACATTTCTACTCGGCTTTACTCTATTTTTGTGTCCCATATACCTGCATGATTCACACACGCATGCCGACCTAGCTACAGTTTTATCCCGACTCCAGTAAGACGTCAGGGATCGTGTAGAGATTATCTCGTTTGTTGCATAAATGATTAAGTTAGCTTCCGTAATGGATTGTTTAACTTTCGATAAAATGGATTGTTTATTACAGCACAAACTAGGAATATTGAAGACACAAATTTTTGGGAAATTATTAGGCCCCGAAAATCTTTAGAATGTTGAAAATTAAGTAGTAATGATGAAATATTTCAAAGTATAAAAAATATAACAGAAACAATGTGAAAAAGAACACTATTATTTTTTATACATTTGTATTGGACGTACGATAATTGTTTAACAAAACAGATTTTTAAATTTCTATAGGGAAATAAGTCAACTTCAATTTGGATTAAAAAATCCAAAAGTATTTAGGTAATTTAAACTCTGTAGATCCAATTGAAAGAGAATTTTTTCCGCAAAAGTGTTAAAAATTGATGGTATGTTAGAGAAAATCTCAGGTTGAAAGTGGACGGAGGACATGAAGAAGAGATATAGTGAAAAGCTGAATGAATGTTGGAGAAAAATGAAAGAACAAGGATGAAACAATTGAAATTGGCCTTTTTTCTCAGATGGCTGATACAAAAAAAATACCAGAAATATAGTTCCTGTTTCATTAATTTGTGTTACGGTTGATGAATACGAGATTACATATTTATATTTTATATTATAATTGTATATTATATTATTATATATGATATTTATATTATTTTATTATTATTATTATTATTATATATTATTGTATTATTTTTTATATTATCATTGTATTATACTGTATTACATTTATTGTATTATATTATATTATTTTGTATTATATATGTATATATTTGTATTTATTGTATTTCATATTTATCTCGTATTACATAGGCCTATTTATCGTAGACTATATGAAATTTGATATATTACATAACTTTTGTAAACTATAATCTGGAACTAGACGATGCAACTAGATTAAATAACATCTATTGACAGATTGACTTAGAATCCTAAGGCGAATAATTTACATTTACGTCAAATCTTGCATTACGTCATATCCATCTAGACCAGCAGTGCACAACCCGCGGCCCTCAACCTTACTTTATGCGGACCGGAGGAAAAAGTGTTATAAGTCCACATGTTTAAAATTGTGTATGGAAATTTACCCAGATTTGTTGGTTTGATCGGGAATTAGGTTGACCAAGGTCAGGTGGTGGTGGTAGTGGGGGACACTCACTGTCTGCGCATGCGTGAACAAGGCTGGTAGCTAGCAGTTGGTAGTAGCAATTCTCGTAGCGTGTAGCGTTAATTCAGTTCTACAGTTTCAGTAGAGACCGATCTGTATTTGGCATTCGTGTGTTTTTAAGTGATTCCTTTTTTGTAACATTTCACGATCATGTCTATGAAAAAGCTTAAAGTGACTGACGAGTGCCGTGTGTTTCAAGAGGCATGTAGCGAGAGGTATTTTTTATAGAGTATAACGGTAAAGCAACATGCCTAATTTGCAAAGAAACCGTGGGTGTAATGAAAGAGTATAATGTGAAGAGACATTACGGTACAAAACATGTAAATACAAAGAGTGGACGGGACAATTGCGAAAGGATAAGGTAAAAGAATTCCAACATAAACTAACAAGTCAACACAATCTTTTCCGGGAAGTGACTGATGACTCAGAAATTGCAGTTAAAGCAAGTTTTGTTGTATCAAAAATTTTAGTTAAAAAAATGAAGCCGTACAAAGATGGAGAGCTAGTTAAAGAATGTCTGGAAGAAGTAGCAAATATAGCTTTCCCGGAGAAAAAAAGTATTATTTCAAAAATTAGTCTTAATCGTATGACAGTATCCAGAAGAGCAGAAGAAATGGCATCAGACACTGAAAAAACATTGAAGGAAAAAATATTAGAATTTAAGTTTTTTTTATTGGCCATGAATGAAAGCACAGACATCGCTGACACAGCACAACTTTCAATTTTTATCCGTGGTATTAATGAAGATTTTCACATAACAGAAGAATTACTGGCGTTAGTTCCTATGAAAGATACAACCAAAGGTTCAGATATTTATTGTGAGGTGAAAAACATTTTGGAAAAGTACAATTTAGACCTAAAACTATTATATGGCATTTCAACAGATGGTGCGCCAGCCATGGTGGGAAAGAAGAAAGGAGTATTGAATTATTTAGCAACAGATTGTAAAAACATGGGCAATGATATAGTCGCATTCCACTGCATTTTACACCAAGGGAACCTTTGTGCACAAACTATTCATATGAAGCATGTGATGAAAGCAGTGATCAAAGTAATAAATTTTCTTCGTTCTAGAGGACTCACTCATCGCCAATTTCGAGAATTCCTATACAATTAGACACCCAGTATGATGATGTTCTTTATTTTTAACAAGTTCGTTGGCTTAGTGCAGGAACAATGCTGAAACGAGTGTATGACCTGCGTAAAGAGATAATTATCTTTTTGAAAAGCCGTGATGAGAATCTGGTAGCAGACTTTGAGAACAATGAATGGGTGTGCGATTTATCTTTCTACATCTTAATGAGCTAAATACCAAACTTCAAGGAAAAAATAACATGATACACAATCTGTTTTACTTAAAAAGTCGTTAGAGGTTAAACTGATTTTATGGCAGTCACAGCTGACGTCGGGGCTACTGACACATTTTTCTACAATGAACAGTTTTGCAGCAAGTTACGAACAACCCTTTAACTTCACTAAATATGCCTCACTTATAGAGAATCTTCAAAATGAGTTTAAACGTCGATTTCAAGATATGAGAAAATTTGAGAAATTGTTTGATATGTTTGCTCTACCATTCACTACTGATGTTGAGATAGTGCCCATTGATTTCCAGGTGGAGCTAATTGATCTTCAATCGAACTCTGAATTGAAGACAAAATTTTCTGAGGTTTCTCTACTGGATTTTTATAAAAATTATTTACCTGAGGAAATGAAAGCATTGAACAATCATGCTCTAAAAACGGCAAAATTATTTGGAAATACCTACTTATGCGAGCAGTATTTTTCTTTGATGAAACAGATCAAATCAAGAGGTCGTTCCCGTCTGACTGATGAACATTTGGAGGGAAACTTGCGAATTGCTGTGTCTGACATTGAACCCGATATAGACAGACTAGTGAAAAACAAACAGTGTCAAGTCTCTCATTAGGCTCTAAATTAGTTTCCTCTTTAACAAATAGTAGTTTTGTGCTTTCTTTCAAATTAATAATTTTATTGCAATTGTGTGTCTTTTAAAAGTAAACTAAAAAAAGTAAAACTGATTTTTAAAATTACGTGTTTTTTAAAAGATTGTTTTAAAAGTGTTTCTTTACAAATTAAAATTTCGATTTTGGAATCTGATGGCTGTATAATTTTTGTGACCTCAAATGTCTTTTCAGGTGAGTTCTTAATTATTCAATACAGCTAGTTCAAATGTAGCTATGTTAAGTTTACTTACTTACTTATGAGACATGTTAGAAAACACTCTTCAATTAGAAGCATTATCTTTCACGGAAATGCTACTAGAAATATTAGGATAAGGGGAAAGGTTAGGTAGGTGGTTGGCGAAATGGAGGGAAGTCGCCTTGTGGCCCGCCATGATCATTTAAAAGTTTTTAGTGGCCCTCGGATGTTGAAAGGTTCTTCACCACTGGGTCTAGACTATTGTGTTAAATAAACACTGTTATATTATAGATTAACTAATTATCAACTTATTATTACGTAATTGTCAAGATAATTACCGACATGTAAATGTAGACATATTTTTAATTCATCTGATAAGAAATTTTATGGCCTCTGTTGTATTTTCCATTCATTTTTTTTTTTATCTTACAACTAATTGAAGACAAATATTACTCCGCACTTGTAAACCGTGTAAGCGTACTTCCAGTTTTCATTTTTAGCATGTTGTCATGTTATGACAGCCCGTTTGGAAAAAGGCAATGCCTAAATAATCGAGAAAAATCTGGAAAATTATCAATAAATATTCTACACGCTTTTCGAAATGATCTAAATCCTGTTGCAGTAAACTCGCCGTCACAACCTAAAACTTTGCTAGGTTCTTTGTCGTTTCCAAGGCAGTTTATAAAATATTGTGTTTAACATCAACATAGATTTTATCGATTAGTCTCCCCGTTCTTGAGCTAGAGATTAATATGTCATGATTTATTATAGGTCTGTGTAACATTTTTGTTTGTTATCAGAAGAAAACAAAACAGCTTTTATGTTAAAAAATAAACATTAAATATGTGTAAAACCGAAAAATGTTTTATTAGGAAAATAAATAAATAAATTAAATTAAACGTGTTGGAAATTATAATGTTATTGTTTAATTTTATAAACAAAAGGAATAACGAAATCATAGTAAAAGAAAACAAATTACTCTGCAGACCAAAATTTCATAAAAAAAAAGGAATTTAATGCACTCTGAATGCCATTTCGTTAACACCATTAGGTTTAAACAATATCTTACAATATAATACTTTCTCTTCGATAAATTCAAAAGAATTTAATAAGATGAAAAAATAGAAAGTAATGTATAAAATAATATGTAACAAGTGTTTCTCATGTTCATAAGTAGAATAATCATTTTGAAAATTGCTTTACGCACTTTACAAAACACGATCGACATTTACAAAACACGAACGACAATACTGTATTACAACATGTATGATGTACCATGTATACATTAATTTAAGTTTAAGTTGTATAACTTATACAATAACTGTGTCCTTACTCATAACTAATATTGTGCAGAGAATGTCCAATTGTATAATAAGAAAAGAAATTTATACACGGATTTATAACGTAATATTTAGATTAATATAGATTATTAAACTTTCACATTGAAACTTACAAGTGAAAGTTAAATAATCTATATTAATTTAGTGCTGTGAAAAAAGAAGATGAACTATCAAAACAACTATAATATTTAGATGATAAATTTAATTGACATATTCACAGGTCTTCTTGGCAGACGACTAGAAGTCAGAGTACGTAATTTTGTAGGAGCTACACGATCGGAGAGGGATAACAGGACCCTGGAAAGAAGAATAAGATCGATCAATGGTCCGATTTATCGACCAAGTTAAACGTCGGCAATGTAATAAAAACGGATAATGAGAGAGAGGGAGGAAGAAGATTGACTGCTTTGTATACACAGCGGTATACGACTTTCGTAAACGATCAACGACGAAGAAGAATAAAATGAAAAGAACCCGCGACGCGATAAATGTCTCCTTCATCTGTGCTGCGGGAGCGTGCCAGGTACACGGACTCCGGAACCACGGCACAATATATCTGGCGCATTGACAGGCTAAATGGTACACACAGGAGGACATCAGTTACAGGTGAAGACTGTGTTTTGTGTACCTCTGTCAAGTAACTGTTTATGTACCTGTGAAACAGTATTACGAACACTATGGAAGTGGATTTCAAGGTGGAAGTTCTTATTGTCACAATAATTGATCGACTTATCTTTTTCTATACATCTGTTCACTTAACACTATCCTTCAACTTTCTTTTTACTGTTGAAATCCTTTTAATTGTATAAATATTTGTTGTTCATCAGCGAGGGTTTTATGTCTTATTTTTTATTCCTAATCCTTTTTATAAATACATACTTAAAATATTCCTACTTCAAATATACCCAAATCAATTATTATTATAAATAATATTTATAAATATTTTAACGTTTTTAAAAATATATAAACACAACACGTCGTACACTGCTATTGGAATGGTGAGTTTACATAAAACATCCAGTAAGGAGACTACATACTTTTGTTAATTACGTCTCTGCTGCAAATTGTAAACAAGGTAAATAAAAGTCGGAGATATATATATATATATATATATATATTATAACAGGACCAAATATCATTAATTTGGAGTTATATGTTAAGAGTATACTATATTGATGTTTGAATAAATTTTAATAGTCGAAACTCCACTCATATGTTATAGCGATCATAATAATGCATTGTACGAGACGCACACGCGGCTGTTACATAATCAACTCACTGTGTAACGCATATGACCACACCCAAACTTTCAATTATTAATATTTCGGAAACCAGTAAATTCAGGCGAAATCCATTATAGCCAAAATGTTTGCCGAAATATTAATAATAGGGTGTGTGAATTTTATGCAATATAATTAAATAATAACAGAGTTAATTAATTTTATGTGAATAACTTCTGTAATAATTGAGCTACATAAAAGAGCTTTTAATATGTTATAACTATAAGAATTTACAACAAATTGTATATTTTGGAATTAGCACAACTTGGTTTGCAACCAAGATAATTGCAATATAAAAGTGCCACAGGAAATCCGGAACGACAATTCAGTTCCGTTGTGTTAAGAATATTAATAATAATATAAATTCTCCGTCTGTGGGAAACTAGTTTCGTTCTCACGGACTAAGGTGATTCAAATTTTGAGAGTAGGGAGAGTGTGTCAGCCAATCAAATCATTCGAAGAAATCCGAACCAGCGCAGAGTTTTGGGGCTGATCGAACACTCTACTGCCAGTATTCAAGACGTATATCTTCGATCGTCTCAAAACCATAGTTTTGTGAAGACTCTACGTGGTCAACACGCCTAATTACGACCATCATAAAACAGATCAACTGTAACGACTCGTAATTACAGCGTCCAGTCAAGATACTCTTATACATCAACAAACAAGCTTATTGTGCACTACACTAACTGTGGGCATAAGCACGCAAGAGATCTACAAGACTACAAGACATTACTTCAAGAATACGACAGAGAGGCCGTCTAAACCATTGCGAATCAGCTGACGAGCAGAACTACAACTCGAAACGACACACACACACGCTGACGTGGAATGTGCAATCGACGAGGGACGTGAAGCAGTTCTCGCAGAAAGCTACAGACGTAAAAACTTCAACAAATAGCAGGAGAGCAGAGTGTTGCTGATTTCCGAGCTCACCGCCGAAACCCAGGACGCTCAAGTAGATCACTATCTCTAGCCGATTGGACAAGGACAGCGAGGGACATCCGGAGCATCTCTACAATCCACTTCAGTATCAGGAAAGTCAAAATCAAGTTATCTATTTTTCAATCGTTAAATTTTCTTTCTTTTTTAATTAAAATCATTGTAATATAAATCATTCAGGTGCCAGAAATCAAAGACTCTAGTTAAATAAGAATTATTCATGTGTGAAAATCTGTATAGCCAGTATAAGTAATTAATAAGCTTTAGTTAAGAATTAAAAGTAGATAAAACTAAAAGCGCTATACAAATCTTAACAAAGAATTAAATAATTTGCTCATACTGCAGTATACGTGAGTCAAGTCACTAGTAAATAAAGGGACGTGAACTAGATTGTCACGCCTAGTTTATTTTGGAATATATATAAGTAACTTTAGAATTTTTATTTCATTTGAATCAAATTTTAAAGACACTGAAATTAAATTAAATTAAAGTAAATTAATTAATTAAATTTTCAGTTAAAATTAACTCTTTCAAAATAACGAGCTCAACTTCTGAAAATTATCCACCATTTAGAAAACATTATTCAAGACCTATTTATTGTTTAGTTTATAAGAATATTTGATCATATAAGCATTTCATTCTTGTGTGTCATTGGAGTAATAAACACTGTTTTATTACCCCATATTGTATTTTTTATTGCTGTACTACGGAGCCTACCAACCTCACAAAACTCTTCATTTTTAAAATAACTTATTTAGTGTGCTGTTGTAATATATTTGAGTTTACATACTTGCGAAATCAAATCCAAAATCCACACGCCCTAGTCGGAAGAAAACCGCAAGATCGGACAGCAGGTAGGTGCTCATGCATTCACACAACACAACAACACGCATTAAGTAGAGTTACATATGGCGCTCCAATTTCGTGGGGCTCGATAAAATTAAATTAATTAAATTCAAATTAAATTTAATTTTACGTTAAACCAAGTTTGCTGTTTTAACTTTTAAAACAGCTGGCGTCCAACTGAACAATCCCCAAAGAAAAGTTTTGTGATTGGTAGTGGTACAGCAGTGAAGTGTATTTGAGATTATTGTGTAATTGAAATTATTGTGTAAAAATGGATATGGAAAAAGTACTTAAATAAATACAGCAACTGAACGCGGAAATGAAACGCGAGTTAACAGAGAATATGAACGCGAAATTTGAACAAATAACAGCCAATGGTGAAATGAATAGCGCGGAATTAACGGCGAGAATTGACGCGCAAAAAGTCAGTTTAACCGAAGCATTAGAGCATAGTAACGCAGACATAAATGCCGAGATAAAACAAACTAATAAAGAATTAACTGTTAGAGTTACCGAAATCGCGGAAAGCAATAAAGAAATTAAAGAAAGCAATAAAGAAATTAAAGAAAGTAATAAAGAATTAGCCGCTAAAGTCACGGAAATCGGAGAAAAAGTACATACGGTAGAAACGAAAATAAACGAACGGTTTAAGGTTTTTGAGACCACCATGCAAAAATCGTTTATCGAACAAGTTACGCGTATGGAGGGCCGATTCAAAGAACACATCAGTAGGTGTGAAAAACAGACCGCTGATATGGCGAAAAAGGTTGACTCGCTAGAAGTAAAAATTCAAGCCGATGCGACAGAAACTCAACGCCAAGTAAGTAGACTTGACGCTTCAACTGTAGAAACGCGATCAAATATAGATTCTAATAAGGAAAGTGTATTGCAAGCACTTAATGACGAGATCTTAAAAGTACGACAGGAAGTACGCAGGAGATCCGCTCCTAATATTCTAGTACAGGAACCTGTCGATGAAAAGAATCGTGTATATTTTACAGGGGAAAATAATGAAAACCCTATTGAATTTTTGTTAGCCTGTGAAAATGAAATGGCGAGGGTAGGTTCGAGACTCGAAGATCAAGATAAAATACAATGGGTAGTAAACGCGATGCGTGATTCGGCGCGCAAATGGTATAATATTGTACGCGATAAAGTGACCACATACGCGGAATTCAAACAGAAATTCGAAAGCCGGTATTGGAATTCTCACACACAAAGACTGTTACGGAATGACTTAGAATATGGACGTTATGACCGAAAATTAGGTATAACGCCTGCAAATTATATCATCCAGCAGGTCGAGCGCGCAAAGCATTTAACCCCAGCATTTTCAGAGAGCGACATTGTCACTAAACTAGCCTATCATTTCAACCACAATATACGGGTAGCTGTATTTACACAAGGTATACGCACGGTTGACGAGTTGCTCATTTTAGTGTCGCAAAGCGAGACAGTTTTTGATTTGGGCGGTTGGCGTTATAACCCAGATTTTCGCCGAAATAACGACGGTCAAAATACACGGGTGCAATACCATCCTCAACCTGATCAGAGACCAAGTACGAGTTCTACTCCACCCCAGACACCGTCAAAACCACCAAATAAGACCTTTGAATATAAAGGTAAAACAAATGTCGGTAGACAGAAGAGGCAACGATGGGACCCCGATCAGAGCAATTCAAACGGTCGAAATAGCGAAAAGCGATACAACTGCGAAAGACAGCGATACGCAAAGCGTTAAGGACCCTAGCGATAAATCAAAAAATTATCAATCTGCAAAAAACGTGCCGAAATGCGCCTCCAGAAAGGACGCGCTATAAACCCGGCAAAAATAAGTAGATGTAAGCATGCTAGATATAAGAACCATATATTGTGTGAAAAGTGTACTTTTGATTATGTAACTTATATGCCTGTTAATAATGTGTTCCCACCGGACGTCAGGGATCCGTTGTTGGAATCCGGTACCGCACAACAAAGGCCAGTGAGCGCGGCGTGTCCGGTATTGCACGCCTTTGTCAACGGTGTTCCCACACAAATTTTGTTGGACACCGGTAGCGTTGTTTCCGGCGTCAGTGAAAGATTCCTACGTGCGAACAAAAAGCATTTTCGTACGGCCCCGTCACTTCCAATAAATCAATTTTATATACGTACCGCTACAGATACCAAAGAAAAAATTGACACACAGTACTATCTAACAATTATGCTAGAAAAAGTGCAATTTGAGGTGTGCGTAGTAGGTATAAACAATTTGATATGTGATGTGTTATTGGGGGTGGACGTATTAGAACAAATACGCGGAGATTAACACTAGTGAACACCTATTAAAATGTACTATTAACAACATTAGTTACACCTTCAAATTGAACACACACACACACACACACACACACACACACACACACACACACACACACACACACACACACACACATACAAATCCACGGTGACCCAATTAAATTACACGGCCACCGAAACAGTAATTAATTACAAAAACGGTGAACAGGGGGAAACAACCTTAGATTCCCAAACTGAACGGAGATTGTCGTCGCTGCAAGAAGAGTTCAGCGATATCTTCACTGAGGAACATTCAATCACGTCAGTTTATGAACACAAGATTAACCTCATAGAACCGGAGAAGTTCATAAGAAGAATCTACCAGGTACCTATAAAGTACCAGGCCGAGGTCCAGCAGGAGATACAGCGGATGTTAAAGGAAGACATTATAGAAAGATCTAATAGCAGCTTTCTCAACCCACTGCTAGTTGTCCGCAAGAAGACTGGAGAAATCCGACTCTGCCTGGATATGCGGAATTTAAATAACCTGGTAGAAAAGGAATTTGACTGCGCGCCAACAGCGGAGGACCTCTTCATAAAATGTGAAGGAGCCAGGTACCTCACGAAGCTAGATCTAACAGCGAGCTTCTGGCAGGTCCCGCTGTGCGAGCAAAACCGTAAGTATACAGCATTTATTTATAACAACAAATGCTACCAGCACAAGGTGGTACCTTTTGGCCTTAGCACGACTCTCGCCGCTATTGTAAGATGCCTCGAGAGAGCTCTAGGACCCGAGGTAGACCCTAACACTGTGATATTTGTTGATGACATCCTCGTGATATCCCGCACTTTGGAAGAACACTTTGAGCATCTGAGGAGCGTCTTCCAGAAACTGAGACTAGCCAACATCAAACTCAAACTACACAAGTGCGAGTTCATTAAGTCTCGAATGAAGTTCCTGGGACATATAATCTCAGCTACAGGCATCAGTACGGACCCAGAGAAGCTTAGGAGTATTGTGGAGTTCCCGGTGCCCAAGAACCTCAAAGCACTACGAGCATTCCTTGGACTCACGGGATACTACAGGAAATTCACCAGCAAATACGCCGAATACACAGTCCCCTTGCTACAGCTGGTACGCAAAAATATAAAGTGGAAATGGGGTTCTGAACAGAACGATGCGTTTGAGAGGGTTAAGGGTTTATTCCAAACCAACCTACAGTTGTTCCATCCACAACAGGGCAGGAAATACGTAATGTATACTGACACTAGCGAGTATGCTATCGGCGCCGTGTTGCACCAGGAAGACGAGCAAGGAAGTCTTCATGTTGTTGCATACGCTAATAGAACGCTCAAAGGCGCTGAGTTGCATTATTGTACATCTGAGAAAGAAATACTCGCCATCATAAACGCTCTCAGAAAATTCAGACATTACCTATACGGTACCCATTTCGAGATCCACACAGACAATCAGGCGTTATCCTTTATATTGAAATGCCGACTAGCCAATTCCCGACTAACACCATGGGTGATAGCTATTCAAGAGTATTCTTTTACCATTAAATACTGCAAAGGAGCAGAGAATACCACAGCCGACACCTTAAGCAGATATCCGCCCGTAGAAAAGGAAGAGGTATACGAAGCAGCTGACGACGAGTTGAGGGTATTAAACATGCAGTACACTGTCGCGCCTGAAGCAACCGACATGCTACGAAACATAGGACGCGAGCAGGACAATGACCCCAGACTCCTTGCTAAAAAGCAAATGATAGCAGCTCACCCAAGTCCGCATTATCTGATACAAGATAATATAATGTATAGATTGTTACAGGGCGAATGGAAGGTGGTATTATCTCCAGCTATGCTTGCGTGTGTAACACACCCATTACATGTAAAAATGGCACACGCGTCACCAGTAAAATGTGTAAAGATATTACAGGAAGATTTTACTACACAAACATGTATCGAAGAGTGAGGAAGTTATTAAAAACATGTCATCCATGCCAAACCGGGAAAGCACCAAATTTGCACACTTACGTTCCCATGGCAAATGTGATAACGGAAGGTAAGGGACAGATGATCGCCACAGACTTCCTGGGACCCCTACTTAAGGCTACCAGAAATTTAAAACATATTGTAGTTTGTTTAGATGTATTTACAAAGAAAGTTAGCCTATACGCGATCCCTAGACCCACCACAAAATCCGTTTTGAACATTATAATCAACAAGTATATTCCGCAACATGGACCGATAAAGAGCGTGCTTAGTGACCAGGGAAAACAATTCCAAAATAAACACTGGGCAGCAACCCTGGAACGAAATGGCATTAAAGCGATCCTCACCTCGATAAGACGGCCACAGGGCAACCTCGCCGAAAGAGTGAATAGGGAAATAGGAAAAATGTTCCGGATATATTGCTATAAAGAGCAAAGCAAATGGCCCGAGTTCCTATCATTCTTTGAAACGGCGATAAACGAAAATTATCATGACACCACTGAATACACACCAGCAGAGTAGACTCTGGAACAAAGCCAGAGAGATTTTGGCATAATTATTTACGCAGGCCGAAAACCTATAATCTACCTCTGCCAGTTCAGTGTAAAAACCAACTTGTGAAAACAGGATAGTTGCAAAAGGGCGTAAAAGGGCGGAAAGGTTTAATACAACTCATAAATTAACCAACTTTGTAGTAGGAGAGAAAGTGCTTCTCAAGGCTAACCCCGTGGGACGGAGAGACATAAATGTCGCCGCAAGTTTTTTCGGTTGTACAACGGACCGTACCTCTTAGCTGAGCAACTAGCACCTCACACCTTTATCGTTACGACGCTCGACCGAACAAAAACGGTAGGAAAATATCATGCGAGCTCTTTAAGGAAATATTATGAGTAAGATGAAATTCCAAGGCGCGTCGGTACGAAATAATACGACTTTTAATATAATATTTAGGGTTAATAATAATGTAAATAATAATAATTAGTATTAAAATAAATTAAATGTGTGTTATATAATATTAATAATAATTGTAAATAAGTTGTGTATGAATGATAGTTCGGTAGTGGCGCGGTAATTAACAAGCGTACAGGCGTATAATAAAGCAAGGAGAAGGCGAACCGCAGCGACCGGAAATTGTTATATAACGCAGTAGTAGCGCTCAGCTGTTAGAATGTAGGTCAAGTAATTAACGTCGTGCGTTCTTTGATATCACTTTGTAAACAAAGTCAGCACATTCCTGGAGCGCGTGCGTGTCAGCTGTCGGCTACCCCTTATCTAACATTCTTAGTTAAACGCTGCAATTAACTACTAGCCGTACAACAAACATTTACTACCCAATGATTTCAGGTATAATATTGTTAATTTTGTTCAATTAGAATTAAGTCATATAGGTAACAAACATTGACACTAATGTATGTGTCCATAGATAATTAATACAATGTATAGTAGCAAACATAATCAATTCGATGTACATTTAAAATAATTGAAAAAAAATAATAATAATTGTATATGCTACACTCATTTTTTTTTAAAACGGGTGGAGGAGTATATAACAGGACCAAATATCATTAATTTGGAGTTATATGTTAAGAGTATACTATATTGATGTTTGAATAAATTTTAATAGTCGAAACTCCACTCATATGTTATAGCGATCATAATAATGCATTGTACGAGACGCACACGCGGCTGTTACATAATCAACTCACTGTGTAACGCATACGGCCACACCCAAACTTTCAATTATTAATATTTCGGAAACCAGTAAATTCAGGCGAAATCCATTATAGCCAAAATGTTTACCGAAATATTAATAATAGGGTGTGCAAATTTTATGCAATATAATTAAATAATAACAGAGTTAATTAATTTTATGTGAATAACTTCTGTAATAATTGAGCTACATAAAAGAGCTTTTAATATGTTATAACTATAAGAATTTACAACAAATTGTATATTTTGGAATTAGCACAACTTGGTTTGCAACCAAGATAATTGCAATATAAAAGTGCCACAGGAAATCCGGAACGACAATTCAGTTCCGTTGTGTTAAGAATATTAATAATAATATAAATTCTCCGTCTGTGGGAAACTAGTTTCGTTCTCACGGACTAAGGTGATTCAAATTTTGAGAGTAGGGAGAGTGTGTCAGCCAATCAAATCATTCGAAGAAATCCGAACCAGCGCAGAGTTTTGGGGCTGATCGAACACTCTACTGCCAGTATTCAAGACGTATATCTTCGATCGTCTCAAAACCATAGTTTTGTGAAGACTCTACGTGGTCAACACGCCTAATTACGACCATCATAAAACAGATCAACTGTAACGACTCGTAATTACAGCGTCCAGTCAAGATACTCTTATACATCAACAAACAAGCTTATTGTGCACTACACTAACTGTGGGCATAAGCACGCAAGAGATCTACAAGACTACAAGATATTACTTCAAGAATACGACAGAGAGGCCGTCTAAACCATTGCGAATCAGCTGACGAGCAGAACTACAACTCGAAACGACACACACACACGCTGACGTGGAATGTGCAATCGACGAGGGACGTGAAGCAGTTCTCGCAGAAAGCTACAGACGTAAAAACTTCAACAAATAGCAGGAGAGCAGAGTGTTGCTGATTTCCGAGCTCACCGCCGAAACCCAGGACGCTCAAGTAGATCACTATCTCTAGCCGATTGGACAAGGACAGCGAGGGACATCCGGAGCATCTCTACAATCCACTTCAGTATCAGGAAAGTCAAAATCAAGTTATCTATTTTTCAATCGTTAAATTTTCTTTCTTTTTTAATTAAAATCATTGTAATATAAATCATTCAGGTGCCAGAAATCAAAGACTCTAGTTAAATAAGAATTATTCATGTGTGAAAATCTGTATAGCCAGTATAAGTAATTAATAAGCTTTAGTTAAGAACTAAAAGTAGATAAAACTAAAAGCGCTATACAAATCTTAACAAAGAATTAAATAATTTGCTCATACTGCAGTATACGTGAGTCAAGTCACTAGTAAATAAAGGGACGTGAACTAGATTGTCACGCCTAGTTTATTTTGGAATATATTCAAGTAACTTTAGAGTTTTATTTCATTTGAATCAAATTTTAAAGACATTGAAATTAAATTAAAATAAAGTAAATTAATTAATTAAATTTTCAGTTAAAATTAACTCTTTCAAAATAACGAGCTCAACTTCTAAAAATTATCCACCATTTAGAAAACATTATTCAAGATCTATCTATTGTTTAGTTTATAAGAATATTTGATCATATAAGCATTTCATTCTTGTGTGTCATTGGAGTAATAAACACTGTTTTATTACCCCATATTGAATTTTTTTATTGCTGTACTACGGAGCCTACCAACCTCACAAAACTCTTCACTTCCAAAATAACTTATTTAGTGTGCTGTTGTAATATATTTGAGTTTACATACTTGCGAAATCAAATCCAAAATCCACACGCCCTAGTCGGAAGAAAACCGCAAGATCGGACAGCAGGTAGGTGCTCATACATTCACACAACACAACAACACGCATTATGTAGAGTTCCAATATATATGTTACAACGATACAACGTTGCAAATATAAATTTATTTGTGTTTAATTCATCGACCCAGGCACGCATCATCGTCTGGAATGCCTCTACGTCTAAATTTCCTGAAGTCGTCATGTTGAAGTATTATTAAAATATTTATTTAGTAGTAATTCTTTAACATTTATTATTGATAACCGTTCCCTACTTATTTATTTATTTCTGTATTTTTATTAATAGTTATTATTAATACTCATTACAGTTACACCTGTTGCATAGACAAACAATATTATTTGTGGGCGCCAGCTGTGTGATTACACAACAATTAACATTACATTCAGTTACTGTTTAATATGAATAATTATTACATATAATACATTTTTTTATTTAACACACTCTTATATTTTAGAGCAACCATTTAGCTACATAAAACAAATTTTTAATAGTTAAATGGTGGGGATTGGGCCATACGTTCATGGGCTGCAATTTATGTAACAAATTTTTGCACACAAATTTAGGCATGTCGTTTCCCACGTCCAGGGCGACATATTATACAACGATACAACGTTGCAAATATAAATTTATTTGTGTTTGCGGAGCCCCACGATCTGAGACGCCATATTATGCAACGATATAACGTTGTAAATATAATATAATTTACATTTGTAATGCTCCACGTTAGAAGCGATAATTAATATGCAACAATACGATACACATAAAATAGGCGTGACTGGTCTCACGTTCAAGATTGACAAATTATGTAACAAAATAGCATTTAAATTGGGTTTCAGGTGTATCTGCAATAAGAACTCTATGTAACTTGTAACGGTATTTCAAATTTATTTGATATTAATAAAATTGTGCACTTAGCACTTACTTCGACTTAAAACATTCTTTATTAGGACACAGACCGAGGACCCGAGGAGGACACACTGATAGTATCGCATCAAATGAGGTGATGAAAAACTCTAATTAACATAGAATGAAAAACATTCGAACAGTTAATCAATCATAAAGAAATGTACATAAATGTAAAAGCAGATTGTAATATAGAATAATAATTCATGTATAGGAATTAGTAGTTGAATCGAACATAAATGCTAAGAGAGAAATATTTGATTTTAAATTAAAATCAATTAAAGTATTGAGAAAAGTTTGTTTGATATGATTTTAAATAAAAAGAAATGAGAGTAATTGATAAAGTCTTTGTTTGATAAAGTAAAATGCATATGCAATAGTAAATAATGAAAGTCAAATAAGATTAAATAAATTGAAAATAACAGTAAATTCAGAATTACAGAAAATAATATGAGATTGCAAAGATAACCACACAATGAGCAAGCCGAGAGCAAAATATATAATTAATTAAGATTAGATGATAAGGTTTATGCATACCATGTTATATATAATTTGTTAGCCATAAGTCATGTGCGAATGGTTCATACAAACGATTAATAATAAGTATTATTTCAATATGCGAAATGAAAGAATTTTGTTTAATAAAAAAAATAAATAATGGAAAAATTTTAAAACTTATATAACGCATCATCTTCTTTTACGATTACATCCAAGAAATCAAATTTGTGTTGTTATGTTATATAATTTCGCGCTCCAAAAGCGTGGGGCTACCCAAATTGAATTACATTCAATTTGTGTTGTTATAATATATATACATTGCGACAGTACAAATAAGTGATGTACTGAGCATTGAATATAAAAATTTAATTATACCTAATAAACTGTAAATAATTAATAATATATTAGAAATAAGAATGTCAGGGATTGCAAGCTTGGCTCAGACAAAAATATGAACAGGTGTTTCGACCTGAATCGACGTGCACACACACACAAATGTAACTGAAAGTGTGTACACCATTATTTTGCTAGTGTGTGTGAACGCTGGTCTATGCAGGCGAGTTTACCACCCCAAGATGAATAATTGCATAATTACTGTTTTTCCGTAATTATTCATAAACTATAATTAAAGAGTAAAATCCAAAAACACAATAAAATGTAAGAAAATTTACTAAATACTGTGTACGAAAACCATGTGAAAGTGCCACACCGTACGAGTGTAATAGTGAAATAACTGTACAAATCGAAAGGGTTAAGTTGCAATGTCCAAAATTACAGTGAACATGTGTTGTAAAAATAGTTATAAGGTAAGTATAAGAGTATACTTACAGGACTCTGCAATTCGCAGAAATATAAGAAATAGCGAATTTCACAAGGAGTGGGGGGACTGAACCCAGAGACAATTTCAGACATGTCGATTTCATACAACTGCAGGTGTTGACCAAGACGTGGGTATAAATAGGACACACACGCTACAGTTGTTCTCTTTTTTCGATCACCCACAGTGCAGCGGGAGCTTTTGCCCGTCCGCACAGAGTATTTAAATTTTTTGTAAATAGTTTCATCCTTCCAGTTACATACAGTTATGTAACTGGATTGTAAAAACAAGCAATTTTAATTAATAACAGAATTACACGAGAAGAAAATCCATATAAGAAGATCAACTGACGTCCGAAACAGCACGAGAAGAAGTCCCAGAGAGAGAGAGAGAGAGAGAGAGAGAGAGAGAGAGAGAGAGAGAGAGAGAGAGAGCTGACGACTTAGTTCCAGAGAGCGAGACGACGCTGGACAAGAGAGAGACGACGCTGGGCTCTAGAGGTGACTGCGTTGGACAAGAGGAACACTACTGAAGTCTGGAAACGACGCTGGACAAGAGGAACGACGCTGGACAAGAGGAAGTGATGCTGGAGTTCGAGACAAGGACGATTACAGATGGATCAACTGATTGAGTATGATTGACGACAATAAGGTGATAAACAACTTATTTATCTCTTAATCGAACAACTAACTCAAAGACAATTAAAGACATTCTTGTTCTATTTAAAAGTTAAGAGCCAATGTTTATTGTAAATATAGAGTTAAAATCATAGATATTATTGAAGTAAGATTAACGTAAACAAGAGCTCAAATTAGTATTGAAATGAAAAGAATGCAAAGCATTTAAATAAAAATTAGCGTTGTATAAATAAAAGAAAGATAAATTCAGTAACTATTAATATTTTTGAGTTTCCATTACAATATCTAAAAGGATATTTAAACATTGATAATTCGAAGCACAGTAATTGACTGAGTAGTCAGGAAATGATATTTTTTAATAAAGTAATTAGTAGAATAGAATATTTAGTCAGTAAGGATGTATATAGCGTAAGCCTTACGGCATAGTAACAAAGTAATAACGAATGTTTTAAGTCGAATCAAGTGCCATGCGCACAATTTTATTAGTACCAAATAAATTTGAAATACCGTTACAAGTTACATCGAGTTCTTATTACAGATACAACTGAAACCCACATTAAATTGTATTTATGCAAGGAAATACTGTTGCATAAATTGTCGCTCCAAGATCGTGGGGCTATTCAAACACAAATAGATGTGTATTTGCAACCTGTATACACGCAACTATATATGTACTGTTGCATAAATTAGCTCCCAAAGAACGAGGGGCTATAAAAATTAAATTACATGTAAATTTATACACATACAACATAAATTATACAACTTATGTACGTATGTACTGTTATATAAATTGTCGCTTCCAACGTGGGGCATCACAAATTTAAATTATATTAAATTTGCAATGTTGTATTGTTACAATATATATATATATATATATATATATATATATATATATATATATATATACAAAAATCTGTTAATAACGTTATCCTACGTCTTCCGATACCTAGTCTCCATTGGTCTCGATCTAACCAAGATTCTTCTTCCAATTACAGGTCTCTCATTGCCCGGTTTATGCCTTCTCTCCAAGTCAACCTAGTCTTCCTCTTCGCCTACGACCGTATGCTGTCCATCTCAAAATTTGCTTGAAGAGTCGGTTATCCGGCATTCTTTGTACATGCCCAAACCATCTTAGCTGTTTTGTTTTTATGTCGTCGACAATAGAGTACTGTACCCCCATTATCTCCCAGATTCTGACCTATCTTACTTTTTCCAGTTTTGACCTCCCTGCCGCTCTTCGCCAATAATCCATTTCAGTAGCTTCCGACAAATTTTCTGTTCTTTGTATTATTGGCCATATTTCACACCCGTATGCCGTAATTGGTTTCTTGACTGTATTGTATATACGCTGTTTATTTTGTTTTGATGTTTGTTGGTCCCACAATATGTTGTTCAGCAATGCTATTGATTTTCTTCCCAGGTTATTTCTTTCTTTTATCGCGTTATCTAGACTACCATCTTGTGTAACTGTTGTTCCTAGATATTTATAGCTACTGCAATTTATTATTTCTTGTTCGCCTTCTAAAATTAAATTCTTCTGTTCCCCACCAATGCACAAATACTCCGTTTTCTTTGTGCCTACTTCAAGGCCTCATAGCTTATATTCCTATGGGGCCTGATAATGATCGATTATCTATAATTACCTATAGTACCCAACAAAACTACATATCCAAGTTTTACTCTGGCACTACACTAAATGTGTCGTTCGTTTACAGGTAATTAATAATTTATTTACTCCTTTCATGAATGATCCTATTGTTCCTATGCATCTCATTGCGTCATTAGACAACACATGCTTCCTTTTACAGTCAGCCTTAATGCCTCGTGATTCCTTCGTTTCCTACTTTTTGCAATTCATTCTCTGTAACAGGTACCCATGACATCTACTGCAAGGTGGCGCCAGTGTAGTTTCCACAACTCTGTCCGTCCACCTTACAGGCCTTACGTTCAACTCGGGGCTGTTTCTAACGGTACAAGCTTTCCCAATGCTAAACCTGTTATTTCCGTCAAATCATTTAGGTTTATTTTGTTCCACTACGACGGTTTAAGACACTCACAGTGTAAAAAATTATGGTATAGGCCTATGTGAGCCCTTATATACTCCTACACTAAAGATACATTGAGTATCAAACTGAGAAAATAATAATAAAATCGTGGTGGTGAAAAATACGGATTTACAGGCGAATATTGGGACTTTCATGGGTGACACGTTGTGTTAAACAGTGAAACAGTGGTGACTCAAAAACGTGAGATCCAGTGTTACCTGCTTATCAGTGTTTCATCTTCAATATTCCGATACTTTGTAAGTCGTTCTAACGCAATGAGAATATTAACGATTGGAAACAAAATTAAGAGGAACAACATACAAGAAAAGAGTAGATAAGGTGAAGTGTCTTATTACTAAGAATACGTCACCGATTCCGCGTTTATACTTACCTACGAAAGTATAATAAGCCTACTAGATCTACATTTTACTAGTGTCACAGGAACTGTAAGGGAGAGATATAAGGGAGGAAACGTCTCACGAAATGAAATGATGAGTAAAATTGTTATTTGGTCACGGAATTAAGGAAAATGTTCTTCATGCTCTAAAGCCCTGCGAATTTCGAGCAGATGTCTAACAACCATTTTCACTTAATGCAACTGTATTAATCAAAATGGATTAGAAATTAAAACCGTGTATACAGTTTCTGCCTTCTTGAATTTCTGATAGTAAAATTACTGACTGGAAACAGATTATAATCATGTAAAAATCTGCCTAGCCTAAAGTTTGCGTTTTTTCGTCGGTGAACCATAAAACCTACGATAAGAACGTAGATCTATTTACAAGTTTCTTCTTCACATGTATTTTCTAGACGATCAGGCTTAAATTATTCACATTTTTACCTCGTTTTGTGTTCCGTTATTAAAGTCAACAGTTTCACTGACGTTACTGTTTTTGTGGCCTCAAAGGTCAAATAATTTTGTGACCATCAATCTTAATTTGGCTTGACTTCTAAAGAGAAGCAACGCATAAACATTATTATACCCAACCGTATCTGTAAATATACGTACAGAAATACAATGTATCTCAGTCTACAGTTTATACAACTTCTCTTACTGTACCAGCTACACGTTAATCACATCATGTACTGTCAATGCTCAGTATAACATTATATATCATTCATACTGTATTACGTATGTGTACCGATATCACTAAGTCAATCAGTCCCTCTTATTTTATGGATTGCCTTTACAATTTATGTGTACGACGAAACATTCAGGAATTTATTTATTTGCAATATGACACGAGTATAAACAATACCTCTTGCAAATTAATTACTGAACATAAAATTACATAATAACTGCTAATTGTTACGTAATAAAATTCACTCGGGTGAATTCTTGACTTTCTGTTCTGATTTGGCATATTATCATATTTCTATTTAAAAAATGAGTTTATATGCTTACAGACGGAGAAAAAATTAGATAATTAAGACAGACTTATTTTTAGTCACACACACACGCACACACACACACTTTACACACCAATACAGAAACAGGCTCCGGGATTGACTAACAAACTGCATATCAGAATGCCAAACAGGGAAAGAGGGCTACAAAAAACGGCCCTGCCTGTCACTGGTCAGTCGCACTCAGACATGCAATCACGACACACACTCTGACAGCATGATTACTAAGGAGAATTAGATTTAGAATTAGAATGACTAAATTATATAAATTAATGAGGAAATTTTATTAAGGTCAGTTTAGAATTTTTAATACAAAGAATACATCACTTATAGTAATTGTTAGAGGTAAATAAGGTTTAGAGATATTATTTGCCTCAATGCACCTTCACTGACTCTATATCCTAAATAGCCCAGTCGGAAAGCCGGTTGTATTTGTATTAAAAAACCTCTACCGCATTATACCGTGGCTAATGAGTATCACGAGAGAACTGGGTACAGCATACGTTCAGTTAAGGGGGACACATGAGAATTGCACTCCTGAATACTAACAATACGAACTACTTGAACATTGTAGCATAACAGAATTATCACCTTAAAATTTAACTTAATACAACAAGAAGAAAGAAGAAAATGTCAATAGTGAGTGAGAAAAAATAAATTGTTAAAAAATAAAGTTTATAAAGTCGATCATTAAGTCGATAAAATGTTAATAAAATTAAACTGAATAACAAAGAAAACTCTTGGTCCATATATAAATAACCAACTAATAAAACCCCAATAAAACAGCAGTATACCCAGTAGGTTGGGGAGCAGTAAAAGAAAAGACAAAGGTAAAAAGGTAAACAAAATATTAATAAGGGGAAATCTATTAAATTAAGAAGCAGAAAAACCCCAAGATACAAAACCAATAACAAATTAATAAGGAGCTGTAAATGAGAAAAGGACATGAAACCACAAGATAAGAAAATACTAATATAATAAGAAGGAAGAGACAAAATATGTCAAGGTTCATAAAAGGAATATATCAACAAGAAAGGATATCCACTAAAACATTATGATGAATGAATATACCCAATTTTTACACAATTGAAACCAATAATAAATGTCAGACCAAATAACTAAAGTTCAGGATACAATACAGTTAAAATAAAATTGTAAACTAAATTGTAAGCCTAGTTTAAGAATAGAGTGAAAACAATTAAAAAGACTACCAATAGTGTAGAAACCAACCAAAACTTACCATAGTGTAAAAAATTATTTAAAAGACTACCATTAGTGTAGACAATAATAAGTGACACACTATAATAAAGAATAGTATAGGAAATAAGAAATCATTTAAAGGACTACCATCAGTGTAGAGAAATACCCTATAAAAAAACCTAAGAATAACAGACAGTCTAATGACTAAGAATAGTTTTAATAATAAAAGTGTTTTAAAGTTAAGTGATAAGAATATAACAGTTATAAGATGTTTTTATTTTATTGTGTTATCAAAATAGTTATAGTAATTAAAAGAAACAGTTAATAACTGAAGGTGTTATTAGTAATAAGATGTTTTAATAGGATTAGGTTTGTTATAAAAGGAAACATAAAAACAAAGGACAGTCAATGACTGATAATATTGCTAATAATAAGATGTTTCCATTATAATTCTATATATATAAAAAAATAATAGGCATAAGATGTTTTTGTTATGTTTAAGTGATATAAAAAAATTAGTAGATATAAGATAT
Source organism: Magicicada septendecula (assembly GCA_034769895.1). NCBI lineage: Eukaryota > Metazoa > Arthropoda > Insecta > Hemiptera > Cicadidae > Magicicada > Magicicada septendecula. The sequence continues at coordinate 232,943,972 of CM068373.1, forward strand.
TCTGTTGTAATTGAAATAATGTTCAATAATTTCCAAGTTTGTTAAGGCAGAGAAGGCAAGTAGGTAATAGGAATATTGTATTTTTATTAAACTGTAAACCATATAAAGAGTAATAAGGCAAATTAACTAACAAACCACAATAGAAAAACAAAACAGCATTGTAAACCAAAATCAACTATCATAGAGTCAAACCCAAATAAATAAATTCAATCAAACTGCATATAATGAATAGAAACTAGTCCATACAAAACAAAGATATGAAAATGTAATCAGTACAGAAACAAATATTAGCAAATGTAATGACAAAAGAATAAAATTAACTTTATTTGGAAGTAAGTAATACTAGGCCTAAAGGGTACTCAACGCAGATAAAAAGTAAATTAATCAATATTGGAGTATTATAACAACAAATTATTAAAAACAAGCAATAATCATGGAGTGAGTAAGATTATTGAAAGGAAATATTAACATAAAATCACTTGTAAACCATTTAAATACTAAGATTGTAAAAAATACAAGGCCTATAATAAATATCAAAAATTGTTAATTTTAGGCTTATCTGAACATAAAACAGACCCAGTTATATATCAAATTATATAAAATTAGCTTAGGAATATTGCTGAATAGTTAGCTTTTCGTAAAATTAATAAATAATTAAGTTACAGCAATAAATAGGAAACTTGTCATGTATGTTTATGAGTTGAAATCAAATCCAAGACATGTAAATTTTTAAAAAACAATGGGAAGAGGAAAAAGACATTTTATAAATTACCACAAAACGACGACTTTAAGTCATCAGTCTATTGTTAATCGTGAATGTGTACAGATCAGAATTTACGGACGGAAGATCTAAAAAATATAATAGTGCAAAAACATTTACGTGCAACCTCAAAAAATTGTTACCGAGGTTACCAAAATGGAAAATAACACCACTACTTTATAAATAACACCAAAACTGAACCAGAACAACTACAATAGTAATATCCATTACTAGCACGAGAAATCAACCGCCATTTTGAGAAAAATTCAACAAACATTATCTGGACACGAACTCAACAGATTTGAACACAGAACACTGCACCAATAAACTATCACAGAACGACATCGCCGAGGGGGGAAGAACACTTCACACAATTTTCCAGGGATACTACAACCTCGCAGAGGAAGGAATTCGCATTTATTTCTGAGGGAGAAGAACATAGCGTCAGCGTTGTGTAGCAGAAATCCACGAGGTGAACGGCGGCCATTTTCATTGCAGAGCGACCAGCACATCGACACAGCCTCCACGAGCCAATGACGTCATTCTACGAAATGGTTCGATCTTTACTTAATAATTGACAATTTTCATAATCCTGTTATTTTTCAGCAAATAATAATTTATTTTAAGATAATTGTAAGTATTGTATCTTGTACCTTGCCCTCTCTGACCATTTCGACAGTTAAAAGAACTCGAAATATTTAATTTTTGTAATATTATATTTTGTCATTTTGTTCACAATCGACCTGAGCGAATCTCTACCAATGCCTGGTCCATGCGCGTAAGATTGGCGCACAATTTCAAATTTTAAGAAATAAACATCATAATTACTCAATTATATGTGTTCATAATTATTTGTACGATAAATATTAGCTTTTTCTTTCTTCTAAAAATAATTTAGAATTATTAGAGAAATATACCAAGAAGAAGAAGAAGAGGAGCGAAGTTAGAAAAGAGAATACTAGATCCGACTACATAACAAGATTATCTCTAGTGAACAAATAGTTTAAAAACACCATAACTGAATTACTCGCTTGAAAGTAATTACAAATTTACAATTAATTAATTAATTAACTAATTAATTAATCAAAAAACAGAAAAAAAGGTTCTCTAATAAAAAAATTTTTTTATAAAATTTATAAACACCACAAAACTTTTTCTTATCAACATAATACATTAATTATCATCAGTTATTTGTTTAATTACAACATTTATTCGAGAATGTCTTGTATCGTCACAGCTGATGATATAGTTATTATATGTACTGGTAGGCTTGTCTATACGCTTGCAGTTAGAGTGATTAAGGGTTACACCTGCCCGGAGAGAATTATACGTTTAGTAAATTACTAAATGTAAATTTTGAAAACTCTGCCGTGTCGCTTGGAAACAAGCTACATGTGTAGCTACATCTGGTACATTTGTAGCAGAGGCAAGGAACGTAGGCCTACAATGTATTGAATGTTTTGTGCAAAGATGCAAAATTACTGTCGAGGCTCAGCAATTGGGGACAGTTAGAGAGTACGCTGGAAAACCATAAGTACAGTGTGCATCCAATGGGTATCATCGCATTCAATAAGCTACAGGTAACTGGTGAAAACAGTTGACTGCTAAGAACAGAACACAAATGATAACAGAAAACATCTGATAAAGTACTTAAAAATTACCAAAACCTATATAATCTGGGCTTTCGTTACCTGGTTCACTGCCTGGTGGTTGGCGTAAAGTAATGAAAACGATAGATGAGCTCTGTCTTACCTGAAATAAAGAAATTAATCAATTAAAACATTGGTTATGTTTAGAAAATTTTCATTACAATTTACTAAAAACTCCTATCATTATAATTTATCTCTTCAATGTTATAAAGAAATTGGTAATAAAATGGATGTAAAACTACATACCATATTTAATAAAAAATGAGTACCAACGAAATAAAAATACGATTTCGAAATTTGTTTAGGGAAAAGACTGAGGAGTGTTTGGTTTTTTGTTTGTTTCTATTTTAATTTCATATCGTAGCTTAGAGTGATCTGACATCTCATTTTTTTAAATTTATTTAGGCGTTTTAGAGTTATATGATCTAAAGATAATACTATCCCATAAAAATAAAATATATAGAGAAAGTGATTATCTAATTTTTCAAGTTCCTAAATATTACAAAAATATATGTAACTAAACAAATAATGAATAAACGAAAGGAATGTGTTAAGACAAAGGGTTTAAAAATAAACTCTGGTAAATTGATTTCAATATGGCGACATTTTTAACGGGGGCTTTTAATTGGTATACAAACACACAAGGACGGCGATAAGTGATACAGAACCGTCAGATTTCCTTGCTTGTGGCTACAGAAGTAATGTAGTTAAACACAGCCTGACAACAAGTTTATTTTAAAAACAGTTGATGAGGTCATAACACAAGATACTAAGGTTACTAACACAAGAGAGTACTGTACTGATTTTGCAGATACTAGCGTTCAGGAAAGCACAGAAGAAATTATTTTACTTAATTTGACATGGAAAACGAATTACAAAATCGCCCGCAAAGAAGGTCTCTAACGTGTTGGAAGTGGCGAAACACAAGTGTTATTTTACAAGTGAGACGTTGACTTACGTATACCGGTACGTCGATTAGGCGGATATTTCCAATTAACATACTTGAAAACGCTATGTGTGCGTGTTCAGCCCGTGAACACATAACAAAATAATTAAGATATATCCTAATTATTTACACACACAAACACACACACACACACACACACACATCTGTAGCAGGAACAGGAGCCAGGAATGGTTGTTGCGGAAAGTCTCTATAAAGCCCGGACTAGGTTTGTGAATGGTCAGTCGCACCAAGTCCTACGATCAGGACACATACACACTTACAGCGATATGAAACTAAGGTAAGTTGCGTTTATCAAATAAACAAAATCAGCTTCACTGCAAAATGGGTGGACACGTAAAAATCGTCATTTATATTTATTGCTACCTACGAACTGTTAGACAAGAATTTTCAGAAATGCAATTAACGCAAACATTTACTAAAATAAAATATAAATATTTACAGTATGTTTTTAACAGTTTAAAGTGTCGAGGTTTACTTTAAAAAAAAAAATACAGCGAACAGTAAGTTTGTTGCCATCTACACGTATTAACACTTCTCCTTTAATTGTTAAAATTGTTAAGAAATGTTAGCAAAAGGCTTAAAATACGCACCGCCACCAGAATTAAATCAAGAAAAAACGATTGTTGAATGCGAAAGCATAATACAAAAACTAGGAAATGAAAATGATAAAAAAAGAATAAGGTGGGAAGTAGGGAATGTAGTAGATAAAATATTTAAGAAAAGTTTGTATAATTCAAAAAATGAACAAAAAATCAATTCAACTGTAACTAAACTTAAGAATAAAATAAAGAAGAATGATATTATAGTTACGAAGGCGGACAAAGGAAATACAATGGTACTACTGAGAAAGGACGAATACATAAAGAAAACGGAAGAATTTATAAGGGAAGGACCATACGAGGAAATAAAGTATGATTATACAAGTAAGTACCAGTCAAGGATAAAACAAATGATGAAACTGATAACATTTATAGAAGAAAATAAGAAAAAGTATTTATTGGAAAGTAATCCAACAGCACCAACTTTTAAAAGTCAGGTTAAGATACATAAAGAAGGAAAACCAATTAGACCGATTGTTTCTTTTATTAGTGCACCTATTTATAAATTATCAAAGGAAGTTAGCAGAGTACTGAAAGAGAAATATGAATTTGGGACAAAATACAACATAGAGAATAATGTAAAATTGATAGAAAAATTAGAAACTATTAGGATTAATGTAAATACAAAATTGATATCACTGGATGTTAAGGACATGTTTACCAATATCACAGTAAATAAAGTTATTAAGTTAATAAACGATAATAATATGGGAGAATACAGGTATAAAAAGCAGTTGATGAAAGTAATTAAAGAATGTGTAAATCAGAACTATTTTAGGTTTAATAACAAGTTTTATATACAGAAAAAAGGTTTACCTATGGGGTCTTCATTATCCCCTATTCTTGCTGAAATATACATGAATGATTTTGAAAAGCAATTAATAACTTGCACTAAGTATAAAGACAATATAAAATTATGGTCTAGATATGTTGATGATGTATTAGTAATTTGGGAAGGAAGCATAGAAGAAGTGCATGAGTTTATAAATGAGGTAAATAATAAGGATAAAAACTTACAATTTAAAGAAGAGATAGGAGGTAAGAAAATAAATTACTTACATTTGAACATAGAAATTAAGGATAATGGGAAACTACAGTTTGGGATATTTAGGAAAGAGTCGTATTCTGATATAATTATACCAAGAGAGTCTTACCACCCATATAGATATAAAATGGCGGCAATCAATTCATTTTGTTACAGAGCTCAGAAGTGTTTAAAAGAGACCGAATCAAAAGATAGGGAGTTAAAAACGATAAAGGGAATTGTAAGGAATAATAATTATAACACCAACATAGTGGATAAAGTTATGAAAAGGGTTAACATACAAAAAGCTAAAATAGAACCAGAACAAAAGAATTATGCAGAGTCATTGACATACATAGGTTCACATACTAGATAAATTATAAAATGTTTTAATAAATATGGAGTAGATATAGCTATTAAAAAATATGAAACGGTATTTGATAAGATAAGCAATAAGAATATAGAAAAAAAAATTCCAGTATTACAGAAAAGCGGAATTTATAAATTAAAATGTAAAGACTGCAACAAAGTGTACCTAGGTGAGACAGGACGAAAATTCGTATGCAGGTTGTCTGACCACAAACGTGGAGAAGGTAATAGAACAACCAATTCGTTATATGCAAGACATTTCATAGAAGACAACCATAAGTTTGTTAATCCTTTGGAAGAATACGAAATTGTAAAAATAGTAAATAACACAGTTGAAAGGAAGGTTAGAGAGGAGTTAGAAATATTGAAAGAAAGAGAAAAAGGGTTAGACAATTTAATTAATATTAAAATTAAATTTGATAATGAAGAAATATTTTATAACATGATTAAGAAGTAAATGATAGAGGACAGATAGATAAGATTAAGAATTATATTGCATAGTACTAATTGGTTGTTTTAAAATAAGGGTGTGTGACTGACCCACGTGTGTGGAGAGGAAGAGGGTAGTTTAAAAGGATGCACACACACACACACACGCACACGCACACACACACACACACAAAACACTGAAACACAAGGAATTTGCTAGAAAAATATGTAACTGTGCAGATGGTGTGACAGGGTTTAGGGGGTGGGGAAGGTCATTTATATTATAGCTTGTTGTGTGTGAGCAGGGTGGGGGAGAGGGGTGAAGGGTTTGTTTTAAAATAATTTCTGCCTATTCCGATCTGACGATGGGCTGTGAGGCTTGAAAGCACTAATCGGGATAATTTATATAGTGGTGTGCAACTGTGATCATTCTGATTGTGATTTCAACCACTAACACAAATTTCATCATTAAATATTTATTTATTAGTCATCTGTTTCTGTTTATAAATAAGGCAGAAACAAAACACATACACCAATGTAATTACTGTGACCAGCTTTAATAAGTCACAAATAACAATTTGAAATCAACAAGCTGTTGTTAACAATCAACAGTTACTCTCATACAGTAATTCAAGTTGAATCTGTCCATACGCAATAATAATATTAACTGTAAAGAGTTCCGAATTAAGTATAACACTATAATCAATTCCCTTAACAACCACTTTGATCCACACTGAGTAAATCGCCCAACGTAACTAACTTCTAATCTGCAGTTGTTGCTATACATATTCTTCAGATATTCCAGACTAATGTTACACAATTTACGTCAACAACCACTCTAAAAATCTAGAGGGTATTTTCGTGCGGGCTTGACACAGACACGCACCTGCTCGAGTAGTCGAGGACACTCTCAACTGTTCCGTCGTTACAATATTAAGACTAACCCTATCGAGAGCGTTGCGTAATCAAGCCTCTCACACAACGCGTCACATAGACGCCCATATTATTTGTGCTTTCAGTGCAGCAACAATATAAATGTTGTCTTTTCGAAAACGTGAAAGACTACAAAAACGATTTACCATGACTAAATTAAACGAGTAGATGTTATTTCAAAACGTTAAGATAACCTTTCACAAATCAATATTCTATTAATTTGAAATACTACTAAACGATTACAAAATTATTAACTACGGACTGATTAGTTCTTGACTAAAAGTTTGAAATTCCTCCATTTACTTAATGAGAATGCAAACACGGAGTTACAATTCTATTCAAAAATACAACAAAAGGACGAAAAGCAATAATATTTCTTCTTTTTATCCTAAATGTATAAATTATTTTCTAGCTTTGATATACCTATAAAAGGTTATCCTTTCATATCCATGGCTTAGCTTAGCTTAGCCCGTACGGAAATACTGTAACTACTACATTAAATCACGCTCTACAAGACCTTGATCAGACCAGTTCTGATGTATGCCTCGGACTGCTGGGTGCTAAAACAACTAGATGAGCAGAAACTAGCCGTGTTTGGGAGGAAGGTACTGAGGAGAATCTATGGCCCTGTGAAGGAAAACGAGATTTGGAGGCGACTGCATAATCGAGAGTTGTACGAAAGGTTTAAAGATCTTCCGATCGTGCAATTCATACAAATTAACAGATTGCATTGGGCCGGATATGTGCAGAGAATGGCGGAGGATAGGATCCCCAAAAAAATCATGAATTATTTGCCGATGGGAAGGAAAAGGAGGGGAAGACCGCTGAAAGATGGCTGGACCAGGTTGGTAAGGAGGCAGTGAGGCTGGGTGCAGCAAACTGGTGGACATTTGCCGGAAGTAGAGACCAGTGGGGACGATTTCTTTTGGAGCCAGGGCCCGGACTGAGCTGTAGCGCCGAGGATGTATGTATGTATGTATGTATGTACTACATCAAATAGCCTTTATTTCCCCACTCGAAGATATCAACTTTTCCATTAGGTAAATTCAGATACAGCAGGTTGAACATCTCGATGAATTCTGATACGAATTCAAACCCACGTCCTGCGCTTTCAAAGCGAGTCCTCTGACGACTGGGCCGCTTACGTATAAATACTTCGGGATAAACATGTGTGACCGGAATCAAGTGGTCCCAAATTAGCGGGTCCGCGTGCGGACGTGTCTAAGATGAGACGAGACCTCTCCAGATCTGTAATAATATTTTACGGCCAATATTAACTAGAACCTACAGTAAGAGAGTCGTCTTTCTTACCGTAAGAAAAATAAGAAGGACTTTAGTGACTGAAAAAAGATTTATTGTGGCGAAGAAGGTTCAAGTTTAAGGACGACAGAACACATCCGAAATTGAATGTGGGGCAAATATTTTCAGTTGGTAACAGACGAAAATTAAATAACACGTGTTCTAAAAGCAACAGGTTCCCTAACTCTAGAGCGGTGATATTCACATGATTTTACTGGCCAAGCGACACACACACACACATCCATGAAACCCAATGTGCATATACAAAAGACACATAAATACAAATGGAAACGGCATAGATAGGACACAGTTCTTTTGTACGGAAAAACTTTTATTGTTTCCTAGTGTGACGTCACAGATAGGAACCGTCACTCAATTTACAGGTGTCAAACGCGACATCGGTAAAACAAATCACACATATTGTACTTAGAGTTGAGGATTTACGCACAGGGATATATACAGCTGATCTGAAAATTAAATAAAAATTTTGAAAATTTGGTTCTCATGAATAAAAAAACACACGTTATCTTGTCATGTTTGGTCCTTCTTGCGTCCAGTTCAGCTGAAGGTACAAACAAGCATAATGCCGCTCCAAACAAGTCTAAAGTCGCCGAAGACAAGAAGAAAGGAAAAGTGATTAACATCTTTAGATTCAAGAAGAAATGAAGGGAAAATGACGGGCACTTTGATGGGGATTGTGAAGGTCAAAGGGATAATTGAGTCACCAGAGAATACTGACGAGAATAAGGACAACTGGTAGAAAAATTTGGAGGTCAAAGATGATTTAGAGGCGGAAAGTTCATTAAATCTGATAGGGGTATACTGGAAGCTGTAATATTTATCGGAGGACTGGATGGAAGTTACGAAAGCAGACTCTATCACATAAAAGATCCCGCACACTACACAGTGCATGTTGAAAAAGAAATCGCACACCCAGTTAAGGTACCCGACGTCTTGCCTAGTCCGTACATACAAAGTGTGCCCGATAAATATAAAGATTCATATCAATGCCACACCAAGGTAATGTGCCCGTAAGAGGCCGTATCGTGTGCACGTGTCCAAACAATACCAGTGGTGGCTGAAAAGAAAGTTCTCTACTCAGTAGAAAAACCGTACCTACGTCTAGTCAAGGACCCGTCGACATACCATACCCAGTGGTTGTCCCGATGGCAAACCCAAACGCACATCTAGTAGAGGACTCGTCGACATACCGTACTCGTTGCTTGTTTCAGAAACAAACTAAAATACAGCTCCGTACGCAGTAGGACCTTACTAACTTCCAGATAGACTCCCCTCCTGCAGAAAATATAGTACCACACTCATTAGAGAAATTAGTTCTTAACCCTGTAGAAGTACCAATTACAGCAGAAGTATCCAGTAAGAAGTAAAATTTGAAGAATACAATTCGGAACCCGTGTTTAGTGACAATCGTGCTCCTAGAGTCCGGAAAAGTGGCTGCCTGATAATCACATTAAACTTTTAACACTGCACCTCAACAGCCGCTGTTATGTTTGGAGTTTTTCCTGTGATATAAATATATAAGTAAAAGAAATTTTGGTTTCTATGTTTTGCCTGGTTGTTCGTTAATTTTGAGAACAAATAAATCTGTAATGTTGTTTTTGTTTACTGCAGTTTGTGCAGTAAAGTTCAAAAAGTTAAATGTTAGCATTGTTTGAAACTACAAAAGGTTTGCTTCAAGAACGTTGCCTACCACCTAGTCATTTTAAAATACTCATATATATATTTTTTTTAATACTGTATACACTATCATTTGTGGCGCTCAAGCAATCAAAGCCACAGATAAGGAATATACCAATACAATGTCAACAAAAATATATAGAATAGGTTTCGAACGAGTCTGGAGAAAAAGGAATGATAAAGGACGTCAAAAGGATAAATTTTCAAACGATAATAGACAATACAAATTATTGGAAATAAATAAGAACGAAGTGACAATATTGCAATCCCTATGAAGAATTAACTCAGAAAAAGTTGCAAAATATCGAAAACTCAACGTATCCTTAATGTTCTCGTTAAGGAATTAATGAAGGTGACTCCAAAAAAAATACACGAACTAGAAAAATAAACGATACGGCTTGGTACTGAAGCGTTAAAAGAACGAACAATTCACGGTGACAATTAAAAATATTAGGATGAACCGCTTTCCGGAAGAATAGACAGAGGATGACCATGGAGACCGTGGAACCAGGAGATTAAGGAGGCTGTGATGAGGAAACAGTTGACAGTGGAATATTCCCAGGACAGACCATGCGGGAAACGGTAATTTCGATACTTGACAGATTTTTCACTGAAACGTTTCAGTAATGTCAAAGAAAATGATGAAGTCTAGTCACCGGATAATATCTGACTACCCGTCACAATTGGAATAAAAAATTCAAGTAACTACCGAATATGATCGAAACTCCGTACGTTATACTGAAAAAATTAATCAGTTAATACTCTTGTAGGCTGTGTTCCTTAATTAAAAGTTTAGAAGGAAAATCTATGTGACGAAAAGAATAGATCCACGCCTTCTTCAAATATGAGTAGTCTGTAGATTTCACTCTTTTATTAAGTAGCAGATTGAATTATTTTATTAAAGCGGTTGAGACCAGGAAGAATAGTGGCCCTGGTTAAGAGAAGGGATACGACAGACGCAGCAATCTTAAAAGGTAGAAAAACTGTTTTATTATTTACTACAGTGTAGAAAATTATTTCATTGCGCGCAAAACAATAATTGTTTATCTATAAGCCAGTGTTTCCTACTAAGGAATGGAAATCAATAATACAACGGGAATATCCCAGAAAGGTAAATAAGGGAAAGTACTGAATATAAAAACCTGTACTTGGATTGTGAACGACCAGTGTTACCAAGTCCTATGACCAGGAAGCGCTTACAGCGGTATGAATACTAAGGTGAGTTACAGTCATTAAATTAACAAAACGGACTTTTGGAAACGTCAAGATGCTCGAAAACAGTTTGTTACGTAAGCTGATTATTTAAAAACGAGAAACAAAATTTACTGGTTTTAAAATTTTACTAAAATTAAGTTAAATTAGTTTATAAATAACTAAACTTTATTTACGTACTTAATTTTTAATAATATCAATAAAACGATAGTATAATATAGAGATTTTATACTTCTAAATAATACAATAAAACTGTGTTTGAATAAAATTGACTTATCTCCGGGCTATTAGGCCGCAGTCCATTGCTGCTGTTATGAAACGTATCGGCCTCACCTATGGAGACACGAAAATGAATCTCGCACTTCAGTGTGAAAACGAATTAGCTAACTGACACGGTCTTCGCCAGTTAACCAGAGTACTGTGGCAAAGAACACTGCTTGCTGTGTACTGTGGCAATATTATACTGTGAACAAAGATTATATTTATGTTGGTAAAAAAAAACATTCTTTTACCACAGTAGCCTCCTGTGGTCAACTGGCAAATACCGTGACAGTTACCTGAATCGTTTTCACACTGAAGTTAGCATCCAGAGGTGAGGCCGAAACGTCTCGTGACAGCAGGAGTGGACCACGGCCTAATATCCAGGGTAGAGGCCTAAGTCAATTTTATTCAAACACAGTTCACGTCGGCCGTGGAAGCCTTAGGTAACCTACAGATTAATACAATACAACATTAAAAATTAGTTGAAAACAAAAACAAATAGAAAATATACTACATACACACACATATACACACGCGCCGGTGTACAAATAATTTTTCGATGATAAAAGTTATAAATTATTCTTTTTCTTGTCGTCTATTTTGAATTAGAAATTTGTATCGGAACCAAGAACGTTAAACGCCAATCTCGCGGTCTCTTGAGACAGACAGCACTGTAGCAGCTTCTATACATCACTTTATATTCCAATACCGAACGATAAAAATTACTCCCTACCATACCATACCATACTCCCTACCGAACACGTTTTCAAATTAATCGTCAGAAGGTAACTTTTACTGGAGAGAAATTAACTTCCGTTTCAAGGAAGGAAGAACCATTAGATGATGGGGAAGTATACTGTAATTTCTTTACGTCACCAATCTTCACTTGTGTGTACATAAGGAACATACAGTGTTCCCAAACGGTGGTGCCAAACTTCGGCAAGTGATTCTGTTCATTAAATCGAAGGAAAAATGTCCAGTAAACATACACCGAAAAATACTTCGTTCCCGTCTGTATGCATTAAAACAAAATTAATTACTGCTGAATGGAATAACGTGTCGAGTTGAAATTTCGTATACACTAGTAGTTATTTAAATAAAAACAAACCAAAATGTTACTTCAAATTTTTCAAAATGGCGGCTGATTGAAAATCTTAATTATACATTTTTTCAAAAGTCGGTATTTATAAAAAATCATGTTAAATAAAAATAATCTTTTTGTTCTGAATCCCATGAGATCTTGTTTATAGAATTAGGATAAAAAGTATCGTAATTAATACGTTTCTTTCCTAACAAAACGTTTCGCCTATTTTCCTTATAAAACCTAAAGTAGTTTCAGCATCGTTACAAATTTAAAGAAACTGGATTATCTTTTCCGGTTTTAGAATGCTAAGTAAAATGAATTTAAATAAATATTTAATTATTTATTTATTTCTGTATTTTAAAATGCCCCCCATGTCGTACATATTCATGCTCTAAAACTAAATGTGAATGAGGATCCGTTTGAGACACGAGCAACAAGCTAGAGCAACTTTAAACAACTAATCATAATAAAATAATGTAAGTGCAAAAATACGGGGTTCTTATGAGAAAAAGGCCAAATGTTTTGTTATGAAAAAATTTAATAATCTGGCAATATGTTATCCGAATTCTACAATTAATGTACCATTGGGTTACAAATAAAAGAACTAGCCTTGTATGTGATGAGACAGTTTTTGTTTAAGTACTGATTTTTGTTAAATTTAGAATTATAAATTTAAATCAACCGCAATTTTGAAAATTTTTAATATTTTGATTTGATTTGTTTTGTTCGAAATGGTAAGCGTACTGAGTAAGGTATATCAAATTTCAACTTCACATCTTATCTCATTTCGCAGTAATTAATTTTTTCTTAAAAAACACATATAGACAAAAAGACATTCTGACTGAAAACAAAGCGTTTTTCGCCGTATTAAACGTTTCTCCTTCAACTTAACGAGCACAATTATTTCCTGAAGCTTGACACAGCTTTTTTGAAACACATCACTATCATCTACTTTAGGAATTAGGAATTGATTATGCTTTTTCCGGTCTCACAGATTTGTTGTGTCCTGAATCTCTTTTACATCTTACTGTAACTGCCAAGCTTTTCTGACGATGTTATCATCTCGCTGCCTATTTAAATGGTCTTTCCATTTGGTGCGATACTCTATTATTTGTTCCATTTATTGAAAATATACTCAATTCCTTCCTGATATAGTCATTCCTCTTTCAATCTCTTAATGTATGTATATCCTGCCACTGAACGCCAGAATTTAAATTTTGCAGCCTGGATACGATTAAAAGAATTGTTTATTAATATCCAGACTTCACTACCATATAACAGAGTAGGAACAACCGTAAGTCTATAAAATTTCATTAAAGAGCACTTCACACTTTCCTTTTGAGTGTTCTTCAAATTCTGCCACACATATTTTTAAATGTAGGTATTTTCTTTTCTATGAAGATTATAATTTAAATTATAACTCATCTGACATCCTAGATACTTAAAGATTTTCATCTGTTCTATCATACAATTATTTAACACTACCTTTTCTTATTAGCTATTTATCACAAAAAGCAAATAATTTAGTCTTCTCAGTAGATACACTTAAATTATGGCCATTTATGATTTTGACAAGAGCAATAAACGCTTTTATAAAGGATTTTCTGATAATAAAATATGGTCATATGCATTTAAAATAGTTGACAGCTTAAAGTTATTTAATTTAAATCCAAAATCAGGACGTGTCTTCCATGTTCTTATTGCACCCTCCAAGTAAATATTAAAACATACTGGTGACACTGAACACCCTTGACGAACCCCTTGTATTATCAAAATAATTCGTTCACTTATCGTATTATCCACTTTGATTCTAATATTGGAGCCAGTATATAAGCTTTTCATCACATTTATTAAATGCAAAGATACCCTTTCTTATTTGAAATTACTCATAATTACTCCTGTTAATCCTAACAAATGCTTTTACATAATCAATGAATAACAAATATATTGGTCTATTAAATTCTCTGTGTTCCATTATTTTTTAACACTCTGTATATATTAACGCATTAGGATAGGTCACGTTATGGTTATTTTGTAAAAGACGTGATGAAGGCGTTGACTTGGCTATATGGAACACAAATTGATACTTTCATAGCATGAAGACTCGTATCAGAGTGACGCAAATACGAGTAGACATTAGGAAGAGTCAGTTACGAAACGCGAGTATGATTAGAATTTACGTGTTGAGTGCTACATGTATATTTAGACTGACAAATTTTCCCTGTGTCAAATAATTGCACCTAACTGTTTTCAGCCGACTGTAAAGTCGTCTTAATAAAAGTCAGTCAAACTTGGATTAATAATTCGCCCGTCAACAACACGATTATCAATACTTTTGTCCTAAGCAGTTGATTAACTAAAATGGTTCAATCCCTCTGGGTCATTTTAGCGACGATTTTAGTAACGTAGTAGTTTTTTCCCAGTATTTAAAATTTTTTTACCGATTTTAGCCACCTTGAAACGGTCAAAGTTTTTGATGTACTATGGTTCATGGACAATTGCTGGAAACATGAGGCTTGATAGATGAAAAATAAAATTATAAAATATATTCACTTTCAAATAAAAATATTGAAAACTCTTATGTCATATACACTTTTATTCTCTATCATTTTGCTTCTTTTGAAATTGGAATGATATAAATGTGATTACTTTTTCTATACTTATACTATCAACGCCTGGTAGAAGTTTGTATGGTAGCCTATGCTTTTATTTCATTAACGACTTCCTACTGCTGATTGTGTTTTGTTTACGTTGTTACAGTTTGTTATTATAGTCTCAGCGTTTCTACTTGCATCCACTTTGGCTGAAGATGAGAAAGTCTCCAAAGAAAAGAAAAAAGACAAAATGGGATTAACACCCTTAAGAGATGGATGGACACATGAAGCATTTAGAAGCGGAGACTACGGTTACGGTGATGAAGTAGGAGGTGGAATTCTGTTAAGCGCAGAACTAGAAGGAAATCACGGACGTGGTTATAAAGGATTCGAAGACGGAAGCTTTGGTGGCGGTCATGATGGTTTACAGAGAGGCGAACTGGAAGGTGGTAACAAAGGTGCGCGTGAGGGAAAGACGGGGTCTTTGGAGATGGACAGGGATCGGGTAGAAGAGACAGACATCAAAACACGGAAAATGAAGAAACAGTCACTATTATAAAGGACATCCTTATAACGTATCCCGTACAAGTTGAAAAGGAACCATATCCTGTACCAGTTAGCAGACCATACCGTGTGAACGTGTCTTTGCCATACCCATTTCCAGTCAGAGAACCGCGTCCAGTGGAAGTTAAGGTTCCAGTCTATTTACTGGTGCCTACGAAACATTTCCACAAACACGAGGATGATGTCAACGAAATAGAAGGTGGATCCAGTGGTGATTATGGTGGATTTGGAGGTGGAAGTTCTCGTCATCGCTGGCCGATGCAAGATTCATAATTACTTACACTTTAATACTACTCTTTAGTAGGCCCAGATGTCTCGTCTTTAGACGCTGTTTTCTGTATATATTGTTATCAAGAAATGAATGCTCTTATATTATTTTGTATTATACAAATAAATCGTAATAGTAAATGTTTTTCCAGTTTAATAATACACAGCTTAAAACTAAGCTTCATTTCAAATATGTTAATATAGCTAGTGATATAATATCCAATATGTAAGTACCAAAGCAAACTGCTCAAGCCATGCGACCGGATACCGGTAACTGGCAGTCTCTACAAAGTAAGTGTTTTCTTTCCCTTCAAGCATTAGGCCGACCATCTGTTGAGTCCTTTCGCTTTAGTACAACTCACGTTCCATCACCGCAAGAAGTAAATCATGCAGCTGTTACGGTGTAAAGTGCTGTGTGCGCGCGCGCGCGGCCTAAGTTTGCCTTTGTTGTTTATACGGCACATCCATGCCGGATAAGACAGCTGTATTATTTCTCCTCAGCGACTGAGCGGACGAAATCGTGACCTTTCGATCCTATATCTGCACCACGGCCGTTGCGATTATGCGTTCGAATTCTGGGCGGAATAAGCATTGAACTTTAGGCCTTATACGGAAGAAATACAGTTAATATACCAGTAGGGAGTGAAACATGTTAAAAATAACTTTTAATAATAAGTAGTGAACATCCCCTACTCTGTTTTAGTTATAGGTACTATATTTTACTTTGCTATATGTTGACTACTGTAGGTATAAACAATTTATGTACCAATCTAATATCCAATTGTTGATTACTGTTTGTTTAATTAATTAAAATATCATTACATTTAGTAATTTAAATTGTAATACTGTATAAATTAAGTTCTCTCATACTATAATTTGCTCGTTTTCTTAAAGATAATTGGAAGATGTAAACAAACTATCTCAAGTCTTCACATATACAATGATACATACATACGCACGCACACACTCACATACACGAACACGTTCACCCAAATATTTAATTGTTCCGTTGTGTTTGACATTTCTTTTGTATTTCATACACAGGTCCTGAAGATGACAATAAACATTGTCGAAACGTCGACGCAAAATAGTTAAAATTTGTGTTATTTTTGACCGATCCTCAATAACCATCCACTAAAAAAGTGAAATATTTACATTTAAATTTACTGCTACAGTAAAAAATCCATTCAATTTTTGACTTGTTAAACCAAATTTTTTCTCCTAAATTGCTGTTTCATAGGAAAGAGAAAAATATATGATTTTTCCATTTTATACATTCTGTGTAGCGTTAGTTACATCCTTAATGTTGAAAATTGTTTTTTAAGAGTACCTTTACAATTACTTATGAGCTCACATACACAATGATTTGTGGTTTTACTTCATCTTCTTAGTTGTTAATGTGGTTCATGAAGCAGAACCATAAACATGCACCCATAATCAATGCAATGTGTAACTGATAATTTTATTATATTTCATGAACCTATACATTAGCTATATATTAATTACATTTACATATATTATTACATTAGAAATATATGAAGCTATATATTATACACTGCAAAATCTGGTAAATTAATTGACCCAATCACAGACCACTACCCCGTTTTAATATCACTACATGGAAACAACATAAAATGCAAACTTACAGTATCTTTTGAAATAAACAAAAAAAGATTTTTGGAGCTGTGTGCTTCAGAACAATGGCAACAAGTCTGTAATACACCAAATAACAATGAAGCATTAGAATTGTTAATAAACAAGATTCAAACTATCAATGAACTTTCACACAAAACTAGGCCAAAAATTCAAAAACCAAGAAAGACCTGGATTACCCCTGCTCTCATTAATTCAGTTAATAACAAAAACAAATTATATAAAGCCTGGAAGAATAGTCAAGACGACTTGCTAAAAAAAGAGCTGTACTTAAATTACGAAAAACGACTTAAATCATTACTTAGGACTGCTAAAAATAGGCATGAAGAAAAACAACTACAAAACGCTGATTCTAAAAAAATGTGGAGATATGTTCATCTAAAATTGGATCGTAATTCAAAAAATAGACAAATAAATGATATTTTGATTAATAATAAACTTAACAGCAATGACTGGACAAAGGCTAATTATTTTAATGAATTTTTCAGCACAATAGTATCTAGGCTGAATGAAAGTGCGACTCCTCCTATTCTGCAGCATGAAATACCAGATATATCAATTAATCAGCATACTATGTTTCTAACACCAACAAATGAGTCAGAAGTTTACCAAACTATTCGTGAACTCAAAAATAAACCTGGTGGGTGTGATGAAATTCATGCCTATACAGTGAAGCTAGCTGCTCCGTTCGTAACTCCTGCTTTGACTCACATTATTAATACTGCTATGATACAAGGTACATGTCCATATCAATTTAAGAAAGCTGTAATTTGTCCTATATATAAGGAAGGTGTAAAAAGTTTGGTTAACAATTATCGACCGATCGCACTGATATCAAATCTAGCTAAGATTTTTGAAAAAATTATTTTTACCAGATTATTTAAATTTGTAAAGAACCATAACCTGTTAAGTGCTAAACAATTTGGCTTTCTCAAGAAGAAAGGTACAGATGATGCTATAGCCCTACTTAGCAAATTTATTTATGAAAATCTAAGTATTAGCATACCAACTGTTGTAACTTTTTTGGACTACTCCAAAGCTTTTGACACTGTCGATCATGGCATACTTATATCCAAATTACAGAATATGGGAATAAGAGGTGTAAGCTTATCCCTGATAGCCAGTTATTTACATGACAGGACACAAGTTGTAAAGGTGAATGGGACTAGAAGTCAGCCAATTAAAACAAATGTTGGAGTGCCCCAGGGCTCTATATTAGGACCTTTATTGTTTATTTTATATATCAATGACTTACTAGTGTTACAAGATGTATTAATAGCATATGCTGATGATACAGCAGTACCAATGAAAGCAAAGACATGGCCTGAACTTGCTACAGATATGTCAACTAAATTAGATATTATATACTCTTGGCTCTATCACAATAATCTAGTACTCAACATAAGCAAGTCTGTTTTTATCACCTTTGGAAATTATAGAGACTCTGTTCCGCATGACTTTGAAATTAAGATAAATGGTCAAAAATTGAAAAGAGTTAAATCTAGTAAATATCTAGGAATAACATATGACTTTAACATGAAGTGGGATGTACATGTGGCTAACATTGTAAAAAAAACCAAATACTTAGTCTACGTTTTTTACAGACTTAAACAAATTTTATCAAAAAAGCAACTAATACAAATATACTATGGACTATTCCATAGTGTGGCAGGGTATGCTATCATAGGCTGGGGGGGGTCTATATAAATCATCTCTAGACGCATTGGATCGGCTGCAAAAGTGTATTCTTAAAATTATAGGAGTCAATGAACAAGATTCGAATAAACCATTAAATATTAAACAGGTGTTTGTAGTGAATTCTATAGTTTATCAATACAATGATCTAAAAAGTGAGTTTTTACAAAATCGAATCCAACACACGGTATAAAAATATTATATTGCCGCGACACCTATTAAGTATTGGGCAAAGAAGCTATGTGTATTATGCCATAAAATATTTTAATGAATTACCTAATGAACTGAAAAATCTAAGTGTAAATATAAAAGTGCTTAAAAAAAAAATCAAAGAGAAAGTTAGGAACATTGTTATTGAATAATCAAAAAAACAGTCTATTATGATATGGACCTTTTTTCTCTTTTTTTTTTTCATTTATTTATTGAATTGTGTTATAGTACAAACTAAAATTTTGTTAAAATTGAAAAATAATTTATTTTTAATATTTACTATGATCGGTGAGGTAAAACTCACAATTAGTATTAAGTATATAAATATTAATTCTAAGGACCAACCTATGTACGGGCATTTATGCCCCCTATAGGTCCTTTATTGTATAATTTTTATTATATGTAAAGGAAAATTGGTAATAAATATTATTATTATTATTATTACCTTCTGTTAACTTGAAAAAATTTAACAAATTGTTATTTTTTATAGTAGCAGATGGGATTAGAATTTTATGGGGATACACAGTAAGCTTGCTCACCGCTCCCATGTGATAAACTGCCTAACAAGCTAAGGCTGTGCTGCTACACATTTTAATTGATTTTTATAATTAAAAAAATTACTATACAAATTTTTAAAGTACGAATTATAATTTGTTTTATTTCTTTTTTATATTTTATGTAATACACGAAGTGGTCACAATATTCAAATTCATTTTAATGCTTACTAAATGTTCATTTTCAACGTTTGAAGACAGATTTATTTAAAGTGCCTGGGAACTCCTGAGTTTTATTAAAACATGATTGGCTCTAAGTTTCTATGACACGGTTAGATAGAATTAAAGCCGTAAATTCTAAAAAGGCACAAGTTTACCAAACAACATTTTAAATAAAACCATTTTTTTTCAAAACCATTATTTAATCCTTTGAATTTTCCTGCTAGTGCTGTTTATAAATACAGTTTTCTTAGGTTTACCTATTTTTAACAGTCTTATAGGTCTATAACTATTTTTGTTGTAAAAAATTTTAAATCTATCGAGTGTGTTTCGGAAGACTTTTAAACATGTTTTAAAAAATATGAGGTAAGCGGTATTAAATCATTGAATTTTTGTTAAATTTGTATATACAATAATACTCAACAACAACAGTGCTTAGATTTATTTACTGTTCCAATCCTCATTTCCAGTCATTGTTTTTAGATTCTTCAGTGTGCCCGTGTTATTTGTATCAAGTTTTCAAAGTAAGGAAGATAATTTAGATCGACCGATTACAAATACTTTATATTTTGAAAGTTTACTGAATTCATGGTATCTCATTATTATCATAAGCCTGTTTTACAGACAGAATACTATGACTGATCGAGGTCAAATTTTGAACCAGAACTTGAGCCCTGTCTAACGGCTGCTATACGAGAACCTTTCATGGACTTGTGTGATTTTGTTCATTGCTATCATTTGACAACACATAAGGAATGAAATTTTGTGTGTTGTTTTGAACATCACTGAATATATCTGTCATACCAATAAATCGTACAGTGTTAAAAAGTGGATCTGGACTGTTTCGGAATTCGTAACTTTAATTTATTAGGAAGTCTATTATGTACACTCTTTACATTGGACAAGATGATAGTATTATTGAGAAGACATTTTTGTAAAAATACATGACAACGTTGTTAGAGTAACACATTTCTGTGATAAACAAAACTTCATTAAAAATGCTGAATGATTTTTATTTCTGCAAAGAGTAAATGTGGATTCACCAGATTAGGAAAGTCAAGTCACATAAGTTATTGACTATATGGTGGTGAAGTAGTGTACGAGTATATCGGATTTTTCGAAGTGTACAAGACATACAGTAAAGGGCCAAGAATACTCCCTTGAGGAACTCCCTATTGTATGTAATAACGACTAGACGTTTCTCCGTTAACCTTGGTTTTGAATTAACGTTTGTGTAGCTACGATTTCAGCAGATAAAAATAAGTTGAGCGAAGGATTCTTCTGATTTTTATAGTAGTCCTGAGTGCCATACTTTGTCAAACGCCTGGCTGATATCCAGGAATGCGGCTGTGCAGTAGACCTACTGTTTGCGAACGGGTACCGGGATGCGCAGTTCCTGGCCATTAGCTGTGTCGGACCTCTCGCGCCAGTTCGTGATGTCCGGATGAACCCTAGTAGCATCGGGGCTCGGCCAGCTTATTCTTCTTCATCGGCGGATTGGCGTACGTTGAGTCTGTGGAGTCCTAAATTGGACCGAGCGAGAGGTGGAGGATACTGCAACCTGTCTTACCACTAGCCTGGTAGGGTAGTGTTTCCCTGCCGCCGCCAGAATGCGGAGGAAAAGTAGACCTCCGAGGGAGATGCTGTGGGTCAGCGACATACTCAAAAATGGTACCCGGCCTGTGGTCCTGTCCATCCCGTTTTCACGAGTTGAGGAATGGTTTCGTGGTAGTTGTGACTGACCAGCTAGGTTCCCTGAAACTGGTCTTTCTGGGAATTCGGGAGTGTGTTATGTGATCCGTGCGGACTTTGATGGGCCGTACTCGGTTCCTCGTTTTGTAGAATGTTCACCGACTTTTGGTTTGCGTCTTCTTCGACGCTCGGACGCTCTTCGTATGTCGGAATCAGAACCGATGATCAGGTTCTGAGTTCCTCAGAGATGTTCTGATGTTCAGGTACTGTGAGATCCTCAGTAGTTCGTATGTATATGTTTTTCAAGAACTTTTGCAATTATTGGTAAGAGACTGATTGGACGATAAAATGAAACATCGAATATACATTACATAATAAACATGTATAATATAAACATTAAACATAAGAGTTAATTTTTTTTTTTTTTGATTCTGTAGTGTTAATTACTTCCAAAAATAAGGAGTGAGAAATCGTGAATTATTTTCAAGAATAACTCGGACATATTGGCACTTTCCCTAACTGTGGCGGTCAAAAGGTCACATAACCCAGTACTTGAAAGAATATACAGTTATGGCGATGCTGACATCGCATATTTTATTTGTTGCAACTTTCTGTCTTCTTCATTACCAGTCTTGGGGACACTTGTACCATCCTTCTGAGAGGATGACGACCGCTGGAGCAGTCGAAACGTCAGCCAGTAACGAAGGGACATTACACCACGGCCGACATCCTGAAAGATTTAACACAGAACGTGTTTGAATCTGCCGTGAAAGCCTACGAAAGTATATATCGAATCTTTTCCGTGGGTTTTAACAACGTATGCAATAATTATAAAACTAATATAGCACAATTGATTTTTGAAGTGTTTCTTTTTCAGAAATATACGAGATGTGTATAGCACCCCTCTATACGAATTATACGAACTATTTGTATACCACGTCAACTTGCACATACGTAGTGTGAGCTGTACAATTAAGTGCTGTTAGCAACAATTTTTGGCAACAAACTGTCATTTATTCTGTTCTGCTATAAGCATCAGTCTTTTAGCTACACACGTTGTAGTGGGGACGTGCACACACCGTCTGTCGGATTTGTAACGAAGTGAGAATGAAGATTTTAACACAACGTGTGTGTATACAATGTTTCTGCTAACTTCGTAAAATCTTTACAGAGTAATTTCCACTGCATTCTAAAGTCGTCATTACAATTGTATCGGTACACAGTTGTTGACCGATTTCAAAATGGGTCTCTTTCTGATCGTCAGTCAACAAACGCGGCACGAATATTTCAGTGATACGACGCATTTGCGTTTTTCTATCAAAATTTAATTTTTTAGACCTTACACTGACGCCCACTCTCTCAGGAAGTCTTCGCAGCTAAACGTTGATTTACAGTTAGCACATCACGAGTTCTCTCGCAATTATCTTCGACACCGCTTTGATCGGCACCGACCAATGTTTTTGGCCTACAATAATCATTCGGCTCATGTAGGTCTCCCCACCCCCTACGCTTAGTTGAACAACCACAATATCTCTGTAAAGGTTTAACCTAGTTTTTCAGCAAAGTTTCATACCTACACGTTGTTCTTCGAGACCTCAGTCACTTTGTTACTAACCCGACGGACAGCGTTCGCACGTTCCCACTCGATCAAATATACCTCAGTGATTAACGGTTATAGGAAACCGAATAAATAGCAGTTTGTTGTCCTGTCACTAGCGCGCTCAAAGTCCCAGTGCGTTGCTGTGTTATTCAAAAAATTTGAAGTATACACCTTGTATTCGCGTAAAATGATTTTTTCCCAAGAGCAATATACACGTTTATTTTAGAACACGCGTGACACCCGAATGCCAAACAATCGTACTTAAAATATTTACTCCATCTCTGTCGCCACTTTGGAACAGTACCTGAAGTATTCTTACCTAAAAGAAGATAGTATAACAACAATTCTTCCCTCCTCATTTCATCACACCTCGACAGATTTTTCCCTCTGTAGTCATTTAAAATATATATTGTTCATAGTAAGAACTCTCACAAAACTTACTTACTTACTTACTAGCCAACGCCCACCCTTGGCTGTTGAGCCATTAGGCGACGCGCTGACCAGTAGCGTCGGGCTTCGGCGATCTCGGTGTCCTCGTTGGACGGGGTGTGGTCTAAGGCCGGGCAGTCTCTCAGATGGTCGGCGTCCATCGTCGCGTGGCCGCACAGCTGGCACTCAGGGGTTGGCAGTGCGTGGAGGCGGTGCAGATGTGAAGCGAGATAGTCGTGTCCGGTTTTTAGTCGGAAGTTGGCGACACACACTGCACGAGGGAGGTTGGGGTTGATTGGACCCTCGGTGACGAGGCTTTCCCATTTTTTACCGGCGGCCGCCTCAGACAGTCTTCGCTTATTCCATATGCTGACGGCGGAGTTTATTTGAGCTTTGGAAGATTGTAGGGACTGCGGGCGGGTAGGCTGGGGTAGGGTTGTGCCTTGCTTGGCCAGTTTATCGGCCTCCTCGTTGCCCCAGATGTTGACATGACTGGGTATCCATTGGAGTTTTAGGATCCCCCCTCGACTCGCCAGGGTCTCCAGTTTCCTTCTACAGTCGATAGTTCTTTGGCAGTCGGTTTGAGAGTTCCGTGATAGACTGCGTATTGCGGCCTGCGAGACGACTAGGAGCACGGCTTTTGAAGGGGGAGTGATTTTTTCCAGTTCATCAACGGCAGCGTGAACTGCTTCGATTTCCCCATCGTAGTTACTAAGGGGGCTGCCCACGGCTAAGTGTCCTTGGAAAAGGCGGCTATAGTACCCAGCTCTTGTTTTTCCATTGCCCGGAATTGATGAGCCGTCAGTGTAGATATGGATCCACTCTTGCTAGGGATAATCTTCGTGGATGGTTTGCAAAGCTGATTGCTTTAGTTCTAAATCTGTGGATGCATGTTTAGGTGCTGAGTGGTTCTTAAGATGGTAGTTGGCTTGGGGTAAGAGACTGAAGAAGTCCTGATGGGTATTCAGCGGCGCTGTTTCTGTGAGGGCAATATCGTATTTTTCGGCGATGTTTTTGTATGGTTAATGGGATTATTTGTGTCTTTAACCTGGGAGTAGATTGTCGGTAGTCGTTCCATAGACGCTTGTAGACACGCCTGGAGCGCTCCCAGAATCGCAGTGCTGACCTTTCTCTATATGACTGTAATGGTTCTATCTGGGTTTGTGCCTCCATGGCCTCGATGGGGGTGGATTTTGCAGCGCCTGTTATTACTCTTAGGGCTGTATTTTGTGCGAGATCGAGTTTGTCCTCACAAAACTGAAGAACTGAGGACAACAAATTGAAACTGAGAATACCGTAGACGCTAGATTACAAAAACTACGCAAAAATATGATTACGAGAGCAAACGTTTTTGTAGAACAAATAGGTATTGTTCTAAAATAACTAACAGGTCTGAGTTTATCTACACAAAGTTTAACAGGTGTCAAACATGTTCAAAAATTATTATAAAATTTGTGTTCAAAGTTAAATATATTTGTAAGCTGAAATCTATTGCTTATTATTTATTTATTTATTTATATTATGTTTTTTATATTTATTATTATTTTTTCTGGCGTTAAGATGGTAATATAAAATTGGTAATTTTTTCTTTAAACGTTGGTGTTGTTTGTTCGTCATTTGAAAACCGAAATTAGGAAATGCAAAAATTAAGTATTGTATTTATATTTTAAACTAACACTTCAGTTATAAGGTTAGCTTATTTTTTCCTATCGCGAAAACAATTGGTATACCTGTACGTTGTATAATAGGCCTAATGGTAAAACCTTATCGACACAGCTGCAGTACGATGTTTGTTTCTGCAAACTTTTCATTCAGTTTTAAACATAACTTTTTGTATAGGAAATTATTTACTGTTTCTTTAGTGATTCTATAACTGTACACTGTTCAGCACTAAGCGAATAATGAAAAATATTATCAAAAAGTGGTATACAAAAAAGTAGGCCTACTAATTAAAATTTACTAAAGAGAAATTAGTGAGCGAAAACTTTCTGGAAATTTGATTTAGCAGTAAACTGAATTTATTTCTTCACAATCAGAACATACCACAACATAAACGGTATGTATGCAAAATATTGTTCTAATAGCAAAATTGTTGGAGTCCACGTCTGAGAGGAAACGCGCCCAATTATATTTTTCCACTAGTAGTTAGTCTCTAAAATACCAGCTTTATAATCGTTTTGAACGTTTTGGATCCACGTCGTGGATGAGGTTTGAACCTAGATCATTGGAAGGTTCTCAAGCGGTCGTAATGTTTTTTGCATTATTTTGCTCCACTCATTTGATACCAAAATGCTATTATTATTAACATGTTTGGAAGTTTGGAATTTACATGAATATGATTTACTCAAACAACTCCCATAACTTATCGCTGTAACTACTTCGACAGCAGTAACTTATTCTTCACTGACATGATTTTCCTCAAACAACTAGTACAACACATTTTTAAATTTTAGAGTTAAATGAAGAAAGAACGAAGTAAAAAAGGAACACCTCTCTAAGAATAACTATGAAAAAAGAGTAATAAACCTTACAGAGGTAACTTTCAATACAGAAGAAAAAGAAATGTTAGCAAAAGGCTTAAAATACGCGCCGCCACCAGAATTCAAGAAAAAACTATTATTGAATACGAAAGCATAATACAAAAACTAGGAAATGAAAATGATAAAAAAAGAATAAGGTGGGAAGTAGGGAATGCAGTAGATAAAATATTTAAGGAAAATTTGTATAATTCAAAAATGAACAAAAATCAAATCAACTGTAACTAAACTAAAGAATAAAATAAAAAAGAATAATATTATAGTTACGAAGGCGGACAAAGGAAATACAATGGTACTACTGAGAAAGGACGAATACATAAAGAAAATGGAAGAATTTATAAGTGAAGGAGCATATGAGGAAATAAAGTATCATTATACAAGTAAGTACCAGTCAAGGATAAAACAAATGATGAAACAGATAACATTTATAGAAGAAAATAAGAAAAAGTATTTATTAGAAAGTAATCCAACAGCACCAACTTTTAAAAGTAAGGTTAATATACATAAAGAAGGATAACTAATTAGACCGATTGTTTCTTTTATTAATGCACCTATTTATAAATTATCAAAGGAAGTTAGCACAGTACTGAAAGAGAAATATGAATTTGGGACAAAATACAACATAGAGAATAATGTAAAATTGATAGAAAATATTAGAATTAATGTATATACAAAATTGATATCACTGGATGTTAAGGACATGTTTACCAATATCACAGTAAATAAAGTTATTAAGTTAATAAACGATAATAATATGGGAGAATACAGGTATAAAAATCAGTTGATTAAAGTAATTACAGAATGTGTAAATCAGAACTATTTTAGGTTTAATAACAAGTTTTATATACAGAAAAAAGGTTTACCTATGGGGTCTTCATTATCCCCTATTCTTGCAGAAATATACATGAATGATTTTGAAAAGCAATTAATAAGTTCCACTAAGTATAAAGACAATATAAAATTATGATCTAGATACGTTGATGATGTATTAGTAATTTGGGAAGGAACCACAGAAGAAGTGCATGAGTTTATAAATGAGGTAAATAATAAGGATGAAAACTTACAATTTAATGAAGAGATAGGAGGTAAGAAAATAAATTACTTAGATTTAACCATAGAAATTAAAGATAATGAGAAACTACAGTTTGGGATATTTAGGAAAGAGTCGTATTCTGATATAATTATACCAAGAGAGTCTTACCACCCTTATAGATATAAAATGGCGGCAATCAATTCATTTTGTCACAGAGCTCAGAAGTGTTTAAAAGAGACCGAATCAAAAGATAGGGAGTTAAAAACGATAAAGGGAATTGTAAGGAATAATAATTATAACACCAACATAGTGGATAAAGTTATGAAAAGGGTTAACATACAAAAAGCTAAAACAGAACCAGAACAAAAGAATTATGCAGGGGCATTGACGTACATAGGTTCACATACTAAAAAAATTATAAAATGTTTTAATAAATACGGAGTAGATATAGCTATTAAAAAATGTGGAGCGGTATTTGATAAGATAAGGAATAAAAATATAGAAAAAATTCCAGTATTACAGAAAAGCGGAATTTATAAATTAAAATGTAAAGACTGCAACAAAGTGTACCTAGGTGAGACAGGACGAAAATTCGTATGCAGGTTGTCTGACCACAAACGTGGAGAAGGTAATAGAACAACCAATTCGTTATATGCAAGACATTTCATAGAAGACAACCATAAGTTTGTTAATCCTTTGGAAGACTACGAAATTATAAAAGTAGTAAATAACACAGTTGAAAGGAAGCTTAGGGAGGAGTTAGAAACATTGAAAGAAAGAGAAAAAGGGTTAGACAATTTAATTAATACTAAAATTGAATTTGATAATGAAGAAATATTTTATAGCATAATTAAGAAGTAAATGATAGAGGACAGATAGATAAGATTAAGAATTAAATTGCATAGTACTAATTGGATGGTTTAAAATAAGGGTGTGTGACTAACCCACGTGTGTGGAGAGGAAGGCGGTAGGTTTAAAAGGAATGCACACACACACACAACACTGAAACACAAGGAATTTGCTAGAAAAATATGTAGGCTAACTGTCCAGATGGAGGGACAGGGCTCAGGGGGTGGGGAAGGGACATCTGAATTATAGCTTGTTGTGTGTGAGCAGGGTGAAGAGTTTGTTTTCACATTATATCTTTAAATTCCGATCTGACGATGAGCTGTGAAGCTTGAAAGCGCTAATCGGGATAATTTTTATATAGTGGTGTGCAACAGTGATCATTCTACCTGTTTTTTTTTGTTACGTGCTTTATTCTATTATTTAAATGGAGGCCCGAAGTATTTGTTGCTCGCTCTAGGGCCTCTATATTATTCGATTGAATTGGTGGACATTCAGCGCGTTGTACTGTGAACGTAATAGGATTCATTGTAACAGCAATTGTACAGCATTCATTGTAATTTACTTTTAACTTAATTTATTTTATTTGGGTTTATATCCAAGTTTGTCAATTTATACCATGTGAGTTTGTAGTTGTGTAAAAGCTATCTATGGATCTGTATATTCACATATTTATTATCACTATGCCGTCTGCAAATGTACTTACATGTATGTCAGCAGTTGTTGAAATGTCTGCTGAAATAAGTGCGGAACTGAACTGAGAGAAAACACAAAATACAAAGCAGTATGCACGGTGTAATCCTATGTGTTGATGTCTACGGCAGCAGTAGAAAGATAGAGACAGAAAAATAGAAAAATAATGCTATCTGCAGGCGTTTGTTTTGACTACTGTTTGTTGAACATGTAACGTCTCGTCTGCAGTGGCGTAGCTAGGCTTTTTGGCGCCTGGGGCAAGAAGATCGTCGGCCGCCTCGCCTTCACAATTAAAAGGGGACAAAAGAGCAAAAATGAAGGCCCATCCAGTGAAGGACATTTAATTTATAGCTTGTTTACGAAAATGTGTACAAGTGGGGGTATTAAGAAGTTGCTTGTCCTATTATTGTTATTTCCGATCTGACGATGAGCGATGAAGCTTGAAAGCGCTAATCGGAATAATTTTCCTATAGTGGTGTGCAACAGTGATAATTCTTTTTGTGATTATAACCACTAACACAACTTTCTTAATTAAATTTAAGAATATTTGTTAAGTCGAAATTAAGAAATTTCATATTATAAGTTTATTATTACCGGTATTCAGTTTGTATACATTTATTGGTAACAAATGTAGACTATAAAAAATGTAATAATATAAAAAATTTATATCATAAAAATGTTCTAATAAACATGCAAATTCCTTGTAGGTCTAAAGCGCATCGTCAAAACAATATCCTAAAGCAACATAAAGTTAAACAAAGAACTACATTAAAAGTAATAAAATAAACCACTTACCAATATAGGTTAATGGTTCTGTCTTCTATTAATAAACACTTAATATTTATTGTTAATATTTAATAAAGATTTAAAACGAGACGTTCTAAAATTTAACTTTCCTGGTATTAATTGCTGCAAAGTCGGTTATTAAATCACTATAAACTAAAGACGAAGCAATGTCGTTTTCAATTGAAAATATCGCTAGATTTGATACTCTGTCCTGAGATATTGTTGGTCGTAGGTACGATTTAATCAATTTAAGTTTACTAAACGATCTTTCACAAGAAGACACAGACATTGGTAAAGTAAAACAATTTTTTTAAGCTGTTGTTAGTGTTTTGTAGGCTTCTAATCCCACTAAAAAATGTAGCAGTCCCTGAGGTGTAAAGTCCACTTGTTCTTCGTTAACTTTTGCCCTTTTTAATAAAAATGTGACATCTTTCAAGTCACTGAACAATTCTACACTGGTTAGGTCATGTGGATACAGTTTTGCACAGTAATATTGATTTGGGAAAGCTGTTCCTTTAAAATGTATATCCCCATCATACACACACGCCTAAAATTTACAGAGGAACCCAAAGCGTTTTTCTAACTCTTTTATGTTAGAGAAAAGGCTTGAAATTTCAACTGAGTTTGTTCAAAATTTCTATTAGAGACCGTCGCATTTCTTCCCGAACGGTTAATGCAGAATCGTCTGCATACTCCCCTGCTTTCGTGCGCTACCTTCTTATCATTTTTGTGATACCACATTTATTACATACCTGCTCTGCCTTAGTAATGACATTGTGACACAGCTCATTCCTCCAAACGTTTAGTTTGTCCATTAGCGTCTCCAGAAGTGTCAATGCTTGAATAAAGCTTATTCCTTTGGTCTGCAAGATTATTTTGGATTTTGTCCATAGAGGAAAGAATATCTGTCCAGAAAAAGAGAAAGGTCACAAAATTAAAGTTTTCTATCGTATTAATTATTAATGCTGATCTTCCCTCGTATCGATTGTTTCAGTCGGTGTATCCTTCAGTTTCTCCATTGCAGAGATCACGTCATCCACCTGAATGGATTATGCTTTTACCGCATCTGCTTTAGAACTCCACCTGGTATCACAATGTCCTTTTAGTGTAATATTTACGAAGTATTTAAGAACACTCCATCTATGAGTGTAACAGGAAAAGAAGGTGAATAGACGTTCTACTGTTCCAAAAAATGTCACTGTCTAAACAGTTACATGACTTGCACGAACTCCAACCAAGTTAAGTGAATGGTTGTCACAGGGAACAAACACAGCTAGTGGATTAAAATCTAATATTCTCTTCAGAACTCCTGAATTGATACCAGCCATTGTTGCTTGATTGTCATACGACTGACCTCTGCAATCACTAAGATTCAACCCATCTCTCTCAAATTTACTTGTAACAGCTTCTGTGATCCCCTCCGCTGTTTTCACTTCTAAAGGAATAAAATCTAATGTGTACAAATACTAAAGTACTTCGCCTTCTTAAGTCCCTCTCTGTTTAAAGAACGTTCCAATTCCTTCCATTCCAAAAACGCAGAGCGATGAGCAGGACTATTTTCATGATTCTGAATTTAACTTATGCCACGACGAAAACCCATTTTCACTATTGAAATGGCTTCTTTGGTAGTTTTTTGTGGAAATAAGGTGCAACAAAAGCAAAATAGAGACTTTTTAGATGGAGAAAAACACACCCAAGTGCGATTTACCTTTTCGCCATTTTGCAAGGTTTTATCAAACCAATACTGGTTTAAGGATCGTCCAGATTCATCTTCAGGGAAATGGCTGTCCTTGTTCTGCAACAGACATGTTCCTCTATTCATCATTATATCTCGGAAGGATTGAGATATCTTGATTGGCCAGACTCCCATATCTTGTAGAACACGGTCTACATTGTTGCTGTTAATGTTCTGTCCTTCATCGCCTGTAATTTTAAGACTGCACGAGGCAACATCATCCACGGTATACTAGAACCAAGTGAATCTTGTAACTATACTTTGACACTTTCACAGTTTAAAGTATTCACGTCGTTAACTTTCCTGTATTTATCAACAGCCTCGTCGGTAACAACATCCATTTTATGATCTCAAGTTAATTCCTTGTTAAATAACTCTAATATTTTGACACTCATGGTTCGATTTTCCTTGAATAAAAGACTTCATACACTCTTTGTAAATTGTTGTAGCTCTTAATCTTTCTTCCCTCCTCTTCCGAAACTGGGCGCCACTGAGTTTACTTCGTTTCATATCAGGTTCAAATAAAATTCATATAATACTAATTCAGTAATAGTATTAGTATGATGACATACACGTGAAGTATTATATATATTGCAACGGAACACAGGATGATAAGCTATGTTATTTGTATCAAAGCACATGGATGACGAACATTTTCATGTTTAGATTGGTTTTATGTAATATTTTGTCTTTTAGCCGTAAGTTTTGTATTTAGAAATGGATAAGCATGTAGGGTATACCAAATTCTTCATAAAAAGGTGTTCTTTATTGTCATGTATTTTTTGAGTGAATTTATGCGCGTGTGCGGGTGTGATAACTTGTGATCGCTATATCTTACGCGGTAATTAACCGATCGACGTGAAAATGGATTATTTATGTAAATAGGTTCAATTTGTGTAGGCTATACTCTGATGTCCATAACTATTTTAGAAATATGGTTTTTTAAGTAGGGAAAACTCAAATTGAAACGCTTATCATTAATAGGGTAATAAAAATTGTAGATAAATTCAATGCAAGTTAGTGCGGATTTATACAAACTGTTTCAGGAAAACTCTGTATCTTTTGAAATCATCAAACATGTGACCTCGAATTAACCAATAGGAAGACACTAAATTCAGTAACATTCATACGCTGTGGAGTAAGGATCGACACAGTTCTTCTGTAGCATCTGCAAGGTGAAGTTGTGCTCGGCGTTCTAGAGTTTTTCTCGTACGAACATAGGAAAATCTAACTTAAAATAAACCTTGGTATTCTTTACGAAGTTTAGCGTAAAGAACTGAGTGGCGATTATTTAAGTAAAAATTATAGTATATTTTAGTGCTTTTTCGTGTTAGTTTAAGATATCCGCATAGGAAATTAAAGACACTTGAAGATTTCTTGGAAGGTGTACGACTAATGCACCGCATTTAAATAATACCCATATTCACCCTGAGATTGATAAAATTTAACTTATCAATTAATACTAAACTGTTCAAGTAAAAACAATAATCATTGTGAGCTTAACAATTTGTGAAGAGTCTAATTGATGTTAACAGTTAGACATAATCATCAACGAGACTGATCGAAATATCGCCGCTGGAGCAACCCGCCGTAGAAGAGGACGCCAGGAAGGAGTGTGACGCTGAAGAAGAGGACGCCAGGACGGAAGCGACGATAGGAAGAAGAGGATCGCACGTACGGAGGACGTATCATCAACCAAGTAAAATCGATATATTATCGAACAATATAAACTATTATTCTAAATATAAATGCATGACAATCTGTAATACAATATACATCTTAAAACACTATATTCTTGTGTATAATAAATAGTTTTTCATCTCCTCCATAATAGACGTGTTTGTAATTTTTACACACTCACAATAACCTTATTAGTTATAATTAAATTGAACCGTTGCAATATATAGGTCTATATATACGCACAAACCAAAAGCAAAGCACACTCAAGATACTCATAAACAACTGATAATCAACACGATTCCTGCGTCGAACCGGAAGAACTGCACATACGTAGCCCACGAACGTTTTTTATGCGTTTACAAATAATATATTCGTCTGTATACAAATAACAATTAAGAATATCTATACAAAGCTAATACTGTATGATTATCAGTTCTCCTTTCCGGCACAACAACTCACTACAAAGTCGCAAAAAGTATTGGAGACAACAAGTGAATACAAAGAGCACACATGAACACTGATAAAAAAAAGTACTGAATAAACGTCTACTCAATCACTCGCACACAAGAGAACAAAACTCATTTAAACACCATCCACTGTTTAGAAACACCGAGATAAGGAACCACATAGACTAAACATTGCATAGACCAACTAAGGCATAATGAACACGGAGAATGAAATACTGTATTGTACAGAGATGGACAAAGAGCCTCTGTTACAGCGTAATTTGTTATCATAATGAACTTTAACTACGATTCTTGAGTATAAATAGACTAATACTGTTTATCATTTATGAAACAAGTTGTTTGTAGTTTTATAAACTGAAAACAATTTTTGCAAGTCTATGCTCACTTTGCTATCCCGCCCGGCTCGTCTCGATTGCATTATGTTGATTAACTTCCGTCAGAGTGTTTCACAATGTTTCTACCATACTGTATTTCACATATGTATTTCTCTCACAAAAATAAGGAGAGTGTCTATGTAAGCATAGATATGAAAATAGTTTGATTTTCACTTTCTTCAGGTGTAAATAACATTGTTAAAAAATAGTTACAAGGATAAATAATATGAACGTTTTTCAAATACCAAAATAATGTTAGCGAAAAGGGTAAATTAAAAATAGGCTTATTTCTTTTTACACAAATGTACAATGAAACCAAAATTATATATAAATTACTCGATTAAAATCCATTCTATTTTGAAGTAATTAAACGTAATTGAAGATTAAAACCCATTCTATTTTATCTGTATTTTCTACAAAAATATAAAAAATGAAATTCTTAGATAATTTACTATGATTTTCCTAAAATTTTAAGAAAGGAATACAATTTACGACCTTAAAACTTATTGTTTAATTGTTTACGAAACTTACAGGTACAATTTCACCTGATATAACAAGTTTTGTGTCATTCATTTTACCAAAATATTAAGTTGGGTAACATTAAGTTGTTTTACCTTTGAGCCTAAAAAAGATAAATCGTCTCTCGTTCACAACACAGAAAACAAACCGACAACACTTATGTTTGTACGGATATTTTTCGTTACTTTGTTGAAAAAGGAATGCACCTATAAAGTATGGTAGAAACTTCCTGAAACACCTTGCACTTCCGTGCTGGGTAGTTAATTCCGTGCATAAAATGGTATTAAACGACAGGAAAATTAATACGATGCATTAAGCGTCAGTTAATGAATTCGATGTTCATAAAATGACTCTACAAAGCTATAACTTTCATTAAGACCAAATCAATCATTACTTTCAAACACACGCGCGCGCGCGCGCACACACACACACACACACACACACACACAGCCTCGTAATACAAACACGTCTGTTGGAACCGGGTATATCCCAGAAAGATAAATAAAGGAAAGTTTGAATATAAAAGCCCGCACTCGGACTGTGAGCGACCAGTGCCACCAGAACACGCATACATCAATATGAGTACCATGATAAGCTACAAATTACAGGTAAGTTACATTTATCAAATGATCAATGTGGACGTTTGGAAAACATTAAAGGCACGAAAACGATTAGTATTAATGCTTGATAAAACTTACCGTTGGGCGCGTTTCCCAAGCAAGAAACATATAATCGTACATCTTGCAAAACTAACTTACTATCCACGTGATTAACTATTATTTTTTTTTTTAATATTCGTGTTATTCTACAAATGTAAACAATTCAATTATAATTCCGTTGTAGACGCGTACTGAACTGATGTCCGGGCACACAAGCAGGAGTGAGTATTTGTCCTTGTACGCTAAGCGTTGTGAATTAAGTAAATTAAATGCCAATATGAGATATTCATTTTGTAAGTGACGAAGAAAAGTCTCTAACTTGGTTATAATGAAAACATGATAATTGTTTCGTAGTGTGAAGACACGTGTCTCAAAATAACGAAGATTAACAGACGTAACAGTTTTACAGACAAAAACCGTAAGAAATTCTGGTTAACAGATTCGATGCCGTCATTTAACAGTCGACGAACGAATGTAGGATTAGATATTACAGATTTGTATTGCACTTGCTGTTTTCTGACAACCAGCAATATGGTCTAAAAAATTTAATTTAAATTAAAATACGAGTTTTACTCCTCTCTTCTCTGCCAAACCTAATCAACACAAGTACTGTGCTTTTGTCCCAATGAGGGGCAATGAGTAAAATAATTCATAGGTTTTAGTCCTCTTAAATCGTAGTTATTCGTTGTTCAGAAGCTGCAGTACCTCGTTGTTCGTGGTTTGACATATTATTAAAACATTTTTGTTTTTCATCAACTGTAGGTATCTTTACTCTGATCGACAATAGACTTCCTCGGACGTCTCTGTGGAGACCAACATTCCAGACATTCTGTGGTACATGGACAACTGCTCGAAGCGCGCAGCTCAATAAATGACATTTCATTTCATTTCACATTGAAAGTCAAAACACTAAGATAACTCTTAAAGCTATGTCCATTTTTTCACTCGTTTTTTCCTATATTTTCCGCATATCAATTTCAGTAATATAACTGTCAATATTTTTATTGTTATTATATTATAAACGACCACATACGTATTGTATTGTTTGCATTGTTTCAGTTTGTTGTTTTGGCCCTAGCGGCTCTTCCCATGTTCAGCTGGGCGGAAGTTGAGAACCAGTCCAGATACAACGAATTAATGTCTTTCCGAGATGAAGAAGAACACAGAGCACTTAGTGGGGCAGACTTTGGTTACGGAGGTGGAAAAGAAGGTGGAAATGAATTAACCAGTGGCCCGGAAAGTGATTACAGAGGCGGACATGAGAGATTCGAAGATGATGACGGTCATGGAGGTGGACTGGAAGGAGGAAGTGGAGGACAGGAAGAAGACTCCAAAAGTAACCACGAAGGATCAAAAACTAGACACAAACACACGCAATATGTAAAAACAGTCATTATCACAAAGAAAGTACCTGTACCGTATACAGTACACGTTGAAAAGAAAGTCCCATATCCAGTTAAGGTTCCCGTCCATAAACCTTATATTGTCCATGTACCCAAACCATATCCAGTAATCGTTGAGAAAAAAGTACCCGTGCCTGTCAAAGTCCCAGTACCCCATCCTTACCTAGTTACCGTAGAAAAGAAAGTACCGTATACAGTTAAAGTACCCGTCCATAAGCCATACATTGTACACATACCCAAAGCATATCCAGTACTTCTTGAAAAGAGAGTTCCCTACACGGTTAAGAAACCTTATCCAGTTCCAGTCAAGGTGCCCGTCGACAAACCATACCATGTGAAAGTCGCTGTGCCAAAACCAGTACCGTACACAGTACACAAACCTTACCCAGTTCCGGTCAAGGTACCAGTCGATAAGCCTTATCCAGTGTATTACCCAAAGCCATATACTGTTCATGTAGAAAAACGAGTACCATATAGCGTTAAGAAACCTTATCCGGTTCCAGTCAAAGTGCCAATTAAAGTGCCAGTGAAAGTACCTTATACAGTAGTAGTTAAGGTACCAGTTCACATTCCGGTACCTGTGAAACACCACCACCAACACAAGGATGTTGCCAGCGATGCCGCTTTGGAAGTTGGTGGATTTGGAAGCGGAAGTTCTTCTCAACATCTCTGATAAATAAATGCAAACGAATATTTTGTAATTATTTTACAGTTTAAGATTACACTTGGTACTGCCTCTTACCTTTACATATATCTTGTTCTGTATAATAAAATGTGTTTATTATTACATATTTGTATAATATATAATAATATGTATATTACATATTCGTATAATATGTATATTACGTATTTTTATAATATGTAAACATTACGTATTTCTATAATAAAATTTGTGTTCCTATATCATTATTGTTACATGTATGTTACTTTTTACAAAAATAAATTTTTATAAACTTGTCTGAAAACGTAAGTTCATTAGTTATTGTGTTGTTAAATTATGAAGTCTCTATTCTATTATTTTCTATTCTTTTAATTGAAAGTGTCTTTTGTAACTAGCAGAGAAAATTGGAATTATGGCTCTGGCTAAACCGCATCGCACCCAAGAACACGAACAGCTTGCTCTCCGCATCCAAGAACCTAACCCAAGTAAAAAGTCGCCTCACAAGCCAATGTTTCTAGAATTATGTGCAATTTTTCTTAAGCAGTTTTTTTTAATTTTTTGTTCTAGAATAATTAGATATTGTTTTAAATTAACAATTATCTGTTGAATTTAATTACAAGAATAATATTTGTTGCTTAACTTTTTTTTTCATTGGTATTTTATCAGTACAAGGTACATTTTTAATGAGTATTGTAAAATAATTAACTGTTTTTAATTTTTTCATTTTTACATTTAAATTACTCGTATAAATAAGTTTTGTATGTCACGTGCGGCCGTGAGTATTTTGAAAAAAAAACCCTCAGTAATATTAGCTTCAAAGGTGTTTTGAAGCACGTCAACTTCTAACGAATAAGTTTTGAGGTACGTCGCAACGTTAATTTGAAACAAATTTTGCTTTTGCTACTTTCATGTCGTCGGTGCCTTTTATGTCCTGGACAGTGCCATTCGTGCCACGTTAAGAGTACCACCATGAACACTAACTCGCGAAATAGGGTCGAACGTTAAGGGAACAGCCAGTCTAAGCGATCTGTACGTTACGTCCCATTATCTATTCACCGTGGTCAATTATCCGTTCAACAATTCTTAGCGGCCAAACCCAACACACTCCCCGTATTCCGCACAACTTCCTTCTGAAATGGTAAACCGTTACAACAGTTTCGTAACTTCCTCCGCTGCGACACTACTGCTACTGAACTGAACGATCCAAAATGATAAACTTTTAAAACTGGCAATCAGCTTGGCCCACTTAAGCTGAACAGTTTCTGCTAACCTATTCTATGTAATTACATACACAAGTAGAGGTTTCCAGAAATGTTATCTAGGACCAGGAATTACAAGTAATTATGGGGAAGGCATATAGGCAGTATGCCAATAAACAAAAGCAAAAAGTGGAATTATCAAACAAAAGCAATAATTATCACCGAAGTGGAACACGTTCTGCACAACCTACCTGAAGATAAAAATCCGGAAATTGTCAGGAGTGAATGTATTAATATTATTACTAACCGCATTAACAAAAATAAATCAAATAAAAAACACCAACACAACCAACTGTCTACTGTTAGTAAAACCACCAAACACTTCTTATCAGACAATAAAGACATTTTAGTACTGCAAGCAGAAAAATCTAACAAGACCGTTATCATGTATACAACTGAGTACTTCAACAGACTGAATTCATTAGTAGGTGATTGTAATACATATGTTAAGCTTAATATGGACCCCACTACTTCTTTAAACAACTCAACCGTGACAATACTTAAGAAGGCTTTCAAAAACGGACAAATTGACAACAATAACTATAAACGCTTAGTTCCCCATGACCCAAGTCCACCTAAAATTTACGGCTTAGTAAAAACTCATAAACCTGACAACCCTCTCAGACCTATTATCTCATTTATAAACTCCCCTACGTATGAAACATCTAAATGGCTAGCCAATATTCTAAAAAACGCGTCATCTGAAAAGTACAACATTAGTGACAGCTTTACCTTTGTTGAAACCATAAAGAAACATACAATCCCTCCCAATCATGTTTTAATTTCACTAGATGTTTCCTCCCTATTCACTAATGTTAATATCCAAACAGTGATCAACATTTTAAATAAAAATTGGAACTGCATCTCGACACATACAACACTAGATAAGGATAGTTTCCTTAAACTTCTGGCGCATTGTTGCAATAATGGTTATTTCACATTTCAGGGACAATTTTTAAACAAACATATGGCACTGCTATGGGCAGTAGTCTCGGGCCCATCTTAGCTGACATTACCATGAACCAGTTTCTCGACACAGTTATCCCTACGCTGCCATTTAAACTCCCCTTCTTATATAAATACGTGGACGATATTATAACATGTATTCCATATGACCAACATGACAACATCTTATCGCTGTTCAATTCCAAACCAGTGGGCTTTGAACGAATACAGTTCACAATAGAGCATGAACAGAATAGTTCCATTTCATTTCTAGATACCAGGGTCATTAGACAGCCAGTTGGTACTATAGTCACTGATTGGTTCATAAAACCCACGAACTCCGGTAGATATCTGCATTTTAATTCCAACCATCCCACACATCTAATAACTAACTTAATCCACGCGGTATATAAGAGAGCCACCGGTCTAAGTGATCAATCATTTCATCAAAAAAACACTGAGTTAGTATTCAAGATTTTCAAAAACAGTGGTTACCCGGACCACATAATCAAACAGGTAATTCATAAACACCGCGCAAATCAGCTGATCCCCAACGTTACACCTGCCCAATCTAATACACCTGAGCCTAACGCCGGCTCGTACTTTTCTACAACTTATGTTAAAGGGCTGTCTGAATAACTTAAAAAAATGCCTACTAAAAATTCAAAAAACTT
Organism: Magicicada septendecula; assembly: GCA_034769895.1. Classification (NCBI taxonomy): domain Eukaryota; kingdom Metazoa; phylum Arthropoda; class Insecta; order Hemiptera; family Cicadidae; genus Magicicada; species Magicicada septendecula. The sequence goes on from CM068373.1 coordinate 232,983,944, forward strand.
TAGCATTCAAAAACCAACATACTCTTCGATCCCTCTTCTCGAACCTCAAAGACCCGACATCCAAAGACAAACGATTTAATGTTGTATACACTATCCAATGCAATGACTGTCCAGCCACTTACACTGGTATTACGTCCCAACATTTACACAAGAGAATTTATCAACATAGGTATGATTGCCATAAAAAAACCCATAATGATATCCCCAACGCTTTAGTATCGCACCATTTAAACACCGGCCATGAATTTGAGTTCAACAACACCCAAATTAAATATTACGAAAATAGTTATTTCAAAAGATGGGTACTGGAAATGATTCAAATAAAAAGTGACCCTCACTCCATTAATTTTCACACTGATACTCAAAATCTTTCGTCCAGTTACGCTCAACTTATACACACCGTCAAGGCATGAATTCGAAGAAATAATCAGTAGTCTCCCTTACAGGAAGTGGTGTCATCTTTGTAGGCCTAGCTCGTTGTCAGATATTAATTAGTGTCACTCTCCCTCGTAGTGTAAATCTTTTCTTAACTGCCTTCCAAACACATGTTACTTTCATTTCCTTCAAAAGTCAAATAATGTACAAGGGTCATCTGTTCTGTTTTATAAATAGGGTGGTGGGTCTGGGCAAATTTACAGTTGTGTGTTTGGCGTCAGCAACAATTGTAAGTGCCTCACTGATCATATTATTTAGTGTTAGCTAGGTAAACATATAACAATTCTTATAAACACGTATTCGATCAGTTTTAAACTCAGTACAGTGGTCATCTCCGTTGTGCATAATTTACACTTAAATGACAAAAAGAAGAGAATAAAATAGTGTTATACTTAAGTATTGATGCTTGAATGTGTAGTGTGCTTGTGTGTGTGTGTGCGTGTGCGTGTGCTTATGTGTGTTGTGCTAGCGTGTGTGTACGTGCACGTCTGCGTGTTAGATTGAGGGTAAATATCTGTTTATATGCTAGTGAGAGAGAGAGAGAGAGAGAGAGAGAGAGAGAGAGAGAGAGAGAGAGCATGAGTGAGAGAGATTGTGACCGACATATATATGAACTACATAAGACTATGGTACTCTGTATAGACCAAGTTCTAGGAAATAACATTGTACAAAATGTAAATATTAAGTAATAACCATTTTCATATAATAGATCTGTTATCTATAATGTTGTGTTATAATAGTTTGTAACCCTTCAATGCAAGTTGTTAAATTTATTCTTCGTATTGTTTAAATTAGCAGCCATCCTTACTATTTCTTTTATGAATTTGCTAACTGCTATAATTTTTTATTGTTCGACTAAGCTTTTCGTCATGACCTGAAGATGTCAGTAATGACGAAAAGCTTAGTCGAACAATAAAAAAAAAAAATTATAGCAGTTAGCAAATTCATAAAAGAAATGTTAAATTTATACTGTTATCGTGTACATAATTCTCTATTTTACGTGAGGATGATAGTGTAATAAAAATGGTGAGTGTTTTAGATTCCCAATTGTGGACAAAGACAAGTGAGAGAGAGAGAGAGAGAGAGAGAGAGAGAGAGAGAGAGGGGGGGGGGAGAGAGAGAAGGTTGGAAGAGTGAGAGAGGGAGGAAGGGAGACAGTGAGTGAGAGGTAGTAAGAGAGAGAGTGAGTGGGAGGGATAGTGAGTGAGAGAGCGATTTCAGGTTAGAGTGAGAGGCTGTGAGAAGGAGTGGTAGGGGGAGAATGGGTGAGAGAGGTGTGATTGTGGACATATACATAAATTTACCATAAACTTTTGTTTGTAACCTTATGTCAACTATCTGATGTAAGGTCGTAAAGTTCTACAGTTATTGTGCAATTTGTATGTTTCTAAATTATGATTGTTTTTTACCAGTAGTGAGTGAAACATGTTAAAAATAACTTTTAATAATTACATAGTTGAACATCCCCTAATCTGTTTTTAGTTATACAGTAGGTAATATATTTTACTATGCTATATGTTGACTGCTGTATGTTGTAACAGTATTTTGGCAACGTTAGATTATTATTATAATGTTGATTATTATAAGGATATGATTATTAAATTTGTGATTAGTGTTCACGTTTAAAAGCTTGTGGTTAAAAGAGTATTTATCACTTCACTGTGTCAACCTCCCCACTTACCATACGTGGATGTCTTCAATATTCTCGATGGTGACTTCTTCTACTGTAAAAACACTTGACATACATACATAGATATTCCTTTTGAATATCACAAAGGATGCACATCAACAATAAAAATAAATTAAATGTTCAATTGCGATTCGAATGATATCAGTCATTCAAATACTACCGCCACCTTATGAGAGAACTGTTCATGAAAAAATTAAACTACTTCATCTATTGTATAGAAATCAAAACTCTGGTTCCACTGATAAATAAACTGGGGATTTATTGACAATTACTAAATTCAATAAACTCTTTTAAAAAAAATTAATAATATCTTTTTACAAACAATAACAAATTTAAACAAATCCTGAGATCTCTGTATCTCAAGGCTGGTAACACTGTTGTAAGGTACAATGTTTTTGGTGAACGAGGTTAGGTTCACTTTATTTAATTATATTACCAAATTAGTGAGTTCTTTGAAGATACATGATACCAGATTACAAGATGTGATTTTAATTGACAATATTTAATTATCTATTACTATAAAAAAGAACAAAATTTAAAATTATAAAACTCGGTACCATAACCGATATATCGTACTATCGTACGTTATGCAAAAGTATATAGCAGTTGATGGTCAACACGTGCTCTGAGATTTGCACTGTTAAAAATACTATTATTATTGACTCATTAGCTATTAGAACCATGTACTGGAAAGAGAAAAAATCTAGAGAAAAAAACTCTTGTTATAGCTTTCATTTCAGTAAAATTATTTAAGAACAGAATTGTTTCTTTGTGACAAAATTATATTCATCGTTTCTAGGTTAGTTTACCTAGTACGCGTAAGTCATTATTTAGAATAAGTATGTTATTTATAAAATTCTTAATGATATGGTCACAAACATTCTATTTATAAATCATTTGACGTATAATTATCAGTTATTAAAATATTTTCACAAGAAAATAATTATTTGTTCATTCAAAAGTCGTAGTCAAGTAAGCGACTATATATTATATACTGACGAGCGGTATCTAAGTTAATTCCGCCTTTCTCAATTATTCTTTAATTGTAAATAATTATTTTACAATTAATTATTGACATTAAACCGTGCTGCAATTCATTTATTAGGTTCTGATAATTGTCCATCATGGGTTAAGCACTCAAGCGTTATGACTAGTGCAGTCCAAAACAATATTTTTCGTTCATCAACGAAAATTATTATTTTCATTAATTTCTTTAAAATAGTTAAAGTATTGTACTCCCTGATCGAATACACAAAACATGACCCTTATTATACACTGGTCGTGTTATTTCACTGTTCACTTAATTCACTGGACACTCGGTAATATATTGTGGTGTATAGGTTAATGTCTGTTTACGTATTACTGTAGGTGACGCGCACATTTCAAACATATCTTGCTGACTTTTTGGCGTAGACCTGTCGTCGTGAGTGATGCAGAACGAATGATACATTTCGCTAAAGCGTCTCTTTCTCGTCTGGTCATTTTAAGCCATTTGATTGGTTCAAAAGGTCAAACTCTCAACCCCAAAACACTTTGGTCAAATAAAATTTTTAATTTTTTACAATTCTAAGCGTGGGTTCGAGATTATGTGTGACGTATGCATGGATACTCAAAATGATTGAAAAGTTTATAATTGTCATAACTTTCTTATCTTTTGTCGTATCGTCGGTTGGGTAGTGGCATTGAATCGCGGACACTTGTGGCTTTATTTTAAGTCTAAACAAGCACTAAATCCGTTCATTATTAATTCACTTAGCCATCTCAAAAACTCATATGGTGATTCTTAATATAAATAAGTCTGTTTCACCATATTTCGTTACAATTACACTGTAATACTTATTACTAAACATCTCGAGTCCATTTCTCTTTCATGTTAGTACATAAAATAGTTATATTTACATTTTAAACAATATCTGTTAATGGCGTCCATACCGACCCTGTTCGATTGTTTATAATTACATGTAACTCTATTATTCCTTATCCTATTACATATGTTTGACATCCTAACACTAATATGTACATTTATTTACATTTGTTCACATTTTATTTTGCAAAAAATGTTATTTTTTATATACTTATAGTATGATCAAAATACTTTCTGTTCTCATTTCTCCATTTTGTCACTTATGTAATTATTTTATTACACAAGGGATATAATGTTATTAATCAAAATAGTGTACAATTGTTGTACCTTGTTGGTTCAATGTATTTATTAACTTTTCGTTATCTGAAAGCTCTCCAATTCATAGTATAGTGTTTATTTACATCTGGTTTTACAATTGCAGTTAGTTAGTTTATAATATTTCAATTATTAAACTACTACTATTACATTTGTGATGTGTTCTCATAGCAGTATTAGACATTTCTCTAACTACTGGTAACATTTGTCACAATCTTTTGATAAGTTTTGATAATGCTTTTTGACTAACTATCTTGTCACATTGGGGTTCTGTTCATTTAACTTTATGACATCATATTCAATCTGATTCATTTGCTGTGTCCTTCAGTACATATGGTATTTATTGGTTTGCATTATTATTCTTAACTAGTCTTTGTTTGAAACAATTGTGTATAGTTGCTTGGTTTAACTAATGTACATGATTTTATGTTATAGGTTCACTTTCTGTGAGGTTATGTGTCAGTTGTCTGACAACAATGTGCAACATATTTTTATGCAGTATTTGACTCAACTATTTCCATCTCATTATGGCATTCTACTACAATGGTTTAATTATTAAGTTATACACATATTTTCACTATTTGTTGAAACAATAACACAGGTATTCTTAGTCTAATAATATTACATTTCTTGGTGGGTTGCACCTAGTTTTTGGTACATTGATTGTTTTATACCTAACAAACTAGCTTATTTGCTACTGTTTGTTCTGGAATTCATTTATATTTTGTCCTGTCTTGCTATGGCATTCAGGCACATTTCATATTAAGGCTTACAAAGCTTTTATTATTAGTCCCTATGAACAATTAATTTACTGTTCTGTCTCATTTTTCTTTTGGTGGTCTTAATGATTATCTATGTGATGTTACAATCTTGATTAAACTTGTCACACTAATTGTCTGTGCATTTTAACTAGTTAATCTTGGATTCTTTCACTTATAATGGTTAATCATTTTTCTCTGTTATAAACATTTTCACTTGTATTGTTTGTGGTGTTTATTTGGGGTAAAATGGTTATCATATCACAGGTTGTTACACTTATATTAAGCTTTCACTGTTATTGTTCGTGATCACTCAATGATGATAAACACTGGTTTCTTTGTCACTAATCTTCGAATAATCATTACACTTCTTCCGGTCACTATATTAAATTTAGTTCCTTGTATATCTTGTGAATGTTGATGTCTTGTACTGTTCATACATTATCTTCATTCTTCATGGTATGTTTCCTTTCCTCTTCTTCTTCTTTTCTTCCTCTGGTTAGTTGTTGCTCACTATCGGTGTTCTCCTGGGTTATACATTATTTGTGGTAATCAATGTTCCCTTAGTCTTGTCATACTCTTCCATATTTTTATTCGTGATTATGGTAATTATTGTTCCATATTATTTTATACTAATAAACAAATTCGTTTGTTTTATCATCCTTGTGGTTGTACTTGATTCGTATCCTTCTTACTTTACTAATTATTTTCTTCATATCCCCTCACTATTTTGGACCTATTGGGCCTGGAAGCTAACATATTACATTGGCTCGTTGTCATTTTCTCTCTTTTTATACTCGATGATATCCTTATTACTCTTCCTTCTTCTTTGTCGTGTTGTTTCAATAATATCCGTTCGTAGATACACACTTTGTTTATATTCTCCTGTTCCTTCTTTTATGCACTTTGAAATATTTTCATGATATCCTTTTATTTGACGTATTAGATAGTTATCTTATGTAACTGCCAATTTGGTACATTACAATGTATAAACGTTTTATGTACCAATCTAATATCCAATTGTTGATTACTGTTTGTTTAACTAATTAATATATCATTACATATAGTAATTTATATTGTAATAGTGTATAAATTAAGTTCCGTCATACTATAATTTTCTCGTTTTCTTAAAGATAATATTGGAAGATGTAAACAAACTATCTCAAGTCTTCACATATACAATGATACATACATACGCACGCACACACACACGAACACGTTCACCGAAATATTTAATTGTTCTGTTGTGTTTGACATTTCTTCTTTTTATTTTATAACACAGGGCCTGATGATGACAATAAACTTTGTCGAAACGTCGACACAAATAAGTTAAAAATGTGCGTTATTTTTGACCGATCCTCACTAACCCTTCACCGAAAAAAGCAAAAAGAATCGTTGGATGTATGAATCGTGTATGTAGAACAGGAAACACCTCATATTAAAGAGGCAAAACCTCGGGCAATGACCAACACTGCGCATCAGAGTCCGAGCTAGATACAACAGCAACACAACAAACAGAAGAAATGGATATGTTACGCGAGATCACTAGGTAAGGCATGTTAAGATATGTTGCCAAACATTCATATAACAGACAAATGCAATGTACGGAGCATAAATTCTAGGACTGCAGGAAGAAAGTTATGAAATGAACACTTTCCAGAATATGTAATGCAAGTCTAGTAAAAATGAGGAAAACTAAAAACCAACAGCAAGAGGAAGAGGAGGTGCGGCAGCAAAGAGCAAGTGAAGGTACTTACTAAGACATTCAAGAATAAAAAAAAGGAAGAAATGTCAACTGTAGTTTAAAAATAATTACCTGTTTTTAGGTAGAATTCATTTAAATATATATACAATACTTGAATATGGCACGCGATATAATAATTGTATAATTATTGAATAATTATTATCTTTTTATTAGGTAGAATGGAGTTGAATATGTACAATAGTTGAATATGACTCGCGAGTTCTTTTAGCAACTCTTTTTACACCCTGCAGTAATAATGTCGATGCCTGGTGTCTCGTTGCTATTTACTTTCTTGATTTCAACGATTGTTTCTTTTTGAGGTAAATAAATTTGAGACGTCCTCGCACTTAATCGGGTGTGGAAAAAGGTCTTCTTCCACTTTGAGAACTCGACTGTGTTGTTGTGTGGTCGGGTATAGAGTAAACATTTCCGAAAAATATTGGATTCGTGTTTGTCGCTTTTAGCCCAATGTACTGAAAGAGTTGAGTATCTACGTATTGGAGGTGTTACTTGCTCTTCTTATGGGTTCCAGATGGACTTCTCCTATCTCCGTATTGCTCAAAATAATTGATCCTAATTTCTTAGAGTTTTAATTGATCTTGTTGCTAAGTGAAAGTATTTTGTCAAATGTATAATTATGTTCACTGCAAGATCGGCCTATTCCTTCTCTTTAACGCTATTAATTTCTTGATTCTACATAGGATATTGTTAGTTACATGGGATGGATAGTTTATCGTCATTCTAGAGTAGGTCAAGTATGTCTCCTGACTTCTGAAGTCTTACAGATAAATTTGTATTATCCTAAAAATATAAAATAGTTTTAATAAAGTTTCTAAAATTTTGTAATTTTACTTACATTCTCTTGCCTTATTTATTGTTCTAATTATCTTTTATCTGAAAAATGAGTTTTAAAAAACAATAACGGAAATATTGTAACATAACAAGATTACACTCCAGAATAAAGACAATTATATCATCCAAATTAATTGTGAATTATGCCTAAACGCAGTCTTTTTAGAAATAAACTACAAAGAAGTACAAAATAAACAAAGAAAGAAATGAAAACAAAATATAATATTTAAAGATAAATAATAATATCAAGGAGTAAAAAGTAATACAAAACAAAAGGGAAATATTATAATAAATAAACACTTGGAAAATAGGGAATGAAAATTTAGGAATTAAATAATTTAATTACAATGGCAAGAAAATAACTGACGATGACCATTATACCCAGAAGAGAAGATCAAAGAATAATAAAATGTAAATAGTTATTAGTAAACAAAGTATAGTGTATAAATATTAAACCTAGTAAGTAAGTAAAAAGACATTGGTTATAGCATTAGACTATTAAACTAGAGGGAGGTCTGCGAACCTCAAGCAGTTATTTTGTGTCAGAACTAGAAAATATAAGTGACATAAAAATTTACTAATAGAATAGTATTAAGCTATAATTATAAAAGTTAAGTGGTTTAATAATATAAAATAGTGAAAAGAACAGTGATAAACGTTATAAAACAGTGTAGAATGAAAGTGAATAGGAAATGGACCTAGTGATAATATGCACTGTGAATAAAACATATAAGTTATGTAAACCAACTAATATATATAATTAGTATTATTTTATATCATATTATTATATAATTATAATAATTATTATAATACTATTATAATTATAATAGTTTATAATTATAATAGTTAATATAAAAAAGTGTATAATGATTAATAATAGTGAAATATTACGTTACAAACTAATAATATACATTAGTGACGAAGAAAAAATAAGATTCAACTGAATCAGGTTAATTATAAAATATGGAACCGAACCTGTGACCCATAAATATAATTTATCCAAGAGCTGCGCTGAATGAATCGGTATTTTGTAAAAAGAAATTGGATTGTTGAAGAATGTTCTAAAAGAGACCAGAACACATTAATGTAATGCTGGATATTTTAACAAAATAATTGATGAAGAAAAACTGTAGAAATAACGAGGAGACTAATGTTTAAATGGAATACACTGAAAACTTGAAGGACAGAAGATAAATATCAAGCAATAATCTGTAAATAAAACTACAAATTTGGTGAGATTGTTCCATCATGTTAAGACAAACACTTGAACAAAAAATTACTCCACTTAAAGAGCAAGAACAGTGAAGCACTATAACAAAAACAATATAAACATTATAATTATGAATTTTATTTGTTCACTATAATTATTATTAGTAATAAGTTTCTGTTTAAGTCGTTTCTTTTGTATGATCCAAAGGACCCATGCCTCAACATACATACACCACACAAAATTACTGAACCTTATTTATAAGTATTATGTTTTATTTTATATGTATGACTTGGACGGTATATAGACTTTAATTTTTATATTAACCCTGAGAAAAAGAGTTTTCATGTTATCAAGCCGAAAAGAGCTACAACCTAAGAAAGGGACATTGAATGTTAATACATTTAAATATATGTCAAAGAGAAAGTAATAATAAATTTTATGGAATTTGAGACAAGAGCAAACAATTGTTTATTTCATTAGTTTTAAATAAATAAATACCAGGTAAATATTATAAAATTTTACATCCAACAACCAGAGGAGTATCCATTAGGAATTCATTTCATACCATTAGAGTGAGATAAATGTTAAAAATTGGCACCAACAACTTGGGGCTAACAGAAATATAAATAAGTACATCACACATTTTATATTACAATATTCGGTAACTCATGGAATCGCTCTAAAATATATCACGCTTTTTGTGACTGTCTATAGTTCGCGGTTTTTCTTGTGATTATGCCGTAGAAAGTCATCTAAAAGTGCGAGAAAAATTAAATTTAGAGAAAATGCTAAAATTACTTACTAAAATTTAGAGAGAATACTAAAGCATTTAACATAATGCTAAAAAATAACAAAATAAAGAACAGCGTCTAAAAATCACGATATAAAAGTAAATCTTAATCGAGAGCACGGAATAAACAGCAAACTTGTATTTATGAAATACATGGTGCAGAATATAGTATTATTACAGAAATACTGAAATAAAAATGAAAACATATACAATACGTATACAGCCTCAATCTTTCGCAACTAACTGGGACCGAAGCTAAGTGGGATATACGAAAAGTCGAATATCGAACACAAAAAATGTTCATTACAACTAAACATATGACAATATAGGGTAGATTACGCGCATGTTTCTTCTTCTTCTCCAATTTTTTCGGTCCTGACCATCTGTCTTCATCTACCTACAGCGCCTTCCGTATCTGATGTCTTCAAGTATTCCTACATTTCTTTTTCTTCCCCTCCCCTCTTTCCTTCCTCCTGTCCTTCTGTTATTCTTAGCTGCAGATAATGTATACGTAATATATGCCCAAACGACGATGTTTTTCTCCTTCTTATTATTTGCACTAGTTTCCTTTCATATCCTATTCTCGTCAGTCATTCATTGTTTTTCTCTCTATCAGTCTATTTTACATTAATAATGCTTTTCTACAACCACGTTTCTAGGTACCTTTTTCTTTATTTTTGATGTCTGATGTTTCACTGCCACATAAAATTATACTCCAAATAAAATATTTGGCAGATCTCTTTCTCATCCTAATTCTTCTTGCTTTCTGCAATACTTCTATACTTCTGGCTTTTTAAAACCTCTCTTCCTCATAGATATGCTACTTCTGATTTACTCTGTAAGGGAAGGGCAAATAAAACGGAGGCAGCATATCAAAAGAATTGAAGACATGAGGCTACTAAACAAGTAATACGATACAGACCTCAGGGAAGACGTGATACAGGTAGACCAAGGAAGAGGCAGACTGTGAAGTCGAAACAGGCTGTAAGCATATACCTTGACGCGGAGAAGAAGAAGCAGAAGCAGTTTTCATTCCATGTTACCGTACTCCCAAAATACTTAAATAAGTGCACTGGCTCCAGACTTTTTCCTTCCAAGAATATTGTAACGAAGCCTTCAATCTTGCTACTCTTATCACTCTAGTTTTCCCTACAATTATCTTCATCCGAACTCTTTCTCACACTTACAATACTCTCGATCATAAACTGTAAGTCTTTTTCCTATTCTGTCATCACCGTTTGATCATCTAAATATTTGATTGTCTTTATTCTTTCTCCTCCCACTAAAATCCCTCTTATTTTTTCTAAGGCTTTCCCTGTCAACGTTTCAGCATACATGTTGGAATTCTCTGGAACCATCCAGCATCCTTGTCTAACGCGTTTTCCAATGCCCATGTCTTCGGTTCCATTCTTATCAACTCTTACTGCTACAAAATTAGTCTACTATCATTCCAACTAAAGCAACACATAGAATGTCTAAAATATACATTAAATTATGTAAACATTTAATATACACTTTAATGTACATATTATATAATGTAAGCATAAGTATACACTTTAGTGCACATATTATATAGTGTAAGCATAAGTAATTGTTTACACTTCACACTAACTTGTACGGTTGCACGTTTAGTTCTACTCTGCATACAAAATAAAAATTATACTAATACGTTCACTACAATAATCTAAATGTTTTAGAAACTTATTTGTAGACTTTAATAGTTAGAGTTAATACGCCTACGAGCAACCTGTTCTTTTTGCTTTTTTGCTAATTTACGAATTTGCAGCGAGATCTCTAAAAAGTTGAAAAGATAAAGTCACTTGCAAAGGTTTTGTAAAATATATAAAAACGCTTGGAAAGTTTCACAAATTTTTTAATTAACTCTGACAGCTGTTTCGACTATCTAAGCCACTGTCAAAGAGGCGAGTGAATGAAATTACTGAACACAGGATGTTAGTGGAGTGTAGGTGGTGAACATCTGTTTAGGGCGAATCTGGAGCATCTGTGTTGTGATGGCGAGGGGGTGAGCAAGAGACAAGGGAAGGTCAGGTGTCTGTAAAAACTAAATACAATCATGAATGCAAAATATAAAATTAACTGAACTAAATATAAAATGAATGCAAAGTTTAAAATAATGATGAACAATCAAAATAATATAAAATAAACTAAACTAAATAACAGATTTTAATAAAGGGGATACACAAAATTCAGTCTGTTCATTGGTTAAATTTTTGTTTTTTTATTGCTTTTTTAATTTCTAAAATTTCTAACAAATCCATTTTTTTACCTTTTTGTATGTTGTGGAGTAGTGTTGTGTTTTTTAAATAATTAACGTAAAGCTGAATTAAATTATGTTGAAAGAGGTTCAGTAGACATTACGAACGTGTAAGTAAACGTCAATACTATATGATATTAGCGGAATATATGATAATATATGATATTAGCGGAATTTTTCTTTTAGAGGAGGTTCGGATATCTGGCGCCTACTGTACCTATCTGCACACTTAGTGTCTAAGGAGCAAAAACGTCTCATCTCATCCGCTCACAAGCAAAAATATTATAATAACGTTTTCATTGAAACTTCCGCCTTTTTTAGCCTTTTTGTTTTCCTGGTCTTTGTACAAACCATTGAGCATTAACCTTTACCTTACGTTATTGCAATCGATTGCTATAAACGGCGCGTTGATTAATGTATTTGCATGTACTTAATGTGTGTGTGTGTGTGTGTGTGTGTGCAACCCGCTCAGAAGCATAAACTATTTTATGAATCAAAACTATGATTACTTTCACACAGAAAACACATACCACACGCGCGCACACACACTCACACACACACACACACACACACACACACACACACACACACAACGACAAACATATTTGTAGAAAATGTAGGAACAAGGAATGGCTCAGAAAGTGTAAGAGGGAAAGTGTGCCTATATATACCCTGACCCAGACTATGAATGACCAGATACACCAGTACTTACATAGTGCTATGAACAGGCCTACTAAGGTGAGTTACGCATATTTATGATATTACGTACCAGAGCCGACTTTGGACAACACAAAAACAATTCAGTGCACCAGAGGCATAAGACACCATGTCACATACACAGTACTTTACAGGACAGCTAAAAAACATTTTGTTTGCTTCAAGAAGCAATCTGAGATAGTGTTATTTTAAACATGCGTATTGGCTGCATAAAAATAACTAGGAGATAGTGCCACACAGTAATAGAAAGAGGGCAGTCTTTACATTAACACTATATAAAAAGCTCTATTTTATAAAAAATGGAGATGGTGTGTTATGCCTCTGGAGCACAGAATTGTTAATAGCTGAATAGCATAACAAACTGACAAAATGATAGTTTTTCAAATAAATTAAATTAAATACATAAAGACACTTACATATTGTTAATTATTTGCTAACTAGTGATAGTTTAAAACGTTAAAATTACCTAGTTACTTTTACTTTAAATTAAAATTAATTTCAAGTATACAACAAAAGAGTAAATCCATGTCTCACGAAAATATAATTTTTTCTCTCTTGCTAAAAATAGATATATTCTTTCCCTGCATCATATACTTATAGTTCACATTAAAGTTTCCTTTATTTTGAACACGTGGCCGTAACCACGTGTATCACAATAATGGGCGGGGCGTGCGTATCTGGGATAAAGCAAGATACTAGCGGGTTCAATTGCGACTTTTGTGGTCCGACATAAACTATACATACTACTATGAAAGAGCCTGTCCATTTGTAACAAAAACCGTTTTCTACCAGAAGACAACTACTTTTTGTTGAAAAAAAGTTCAACTTCCAACATGGCACAAAGAACCGAATGATGGGGAATAATGAAAAATTACATGTGTAATTATTATACAGACATCATAAAACACACACACACACACACACACACACACACACACCTACATTCACACGTAGACTTATGAGACATATAGTCTACAGATCTATGACAACCGATAAATGTGCGTTCGATATAAAAGCATACTGTACAAAGTATTATGACCAGACACAAATGAGGGTGTGAATGATGTAGACAATCTGCCTTGGTTATAAGTTATTTATTTATTTATTACTTTTTTTTTAATTTAGGAATACGAGTAGTATAATTATCAATGTTCTTTAATGCGATATTTTCAATTCGTGGCCACTGACTGTTTTTTTATGTTTTTTTCAGTTTGTTATTATAGCTCTAGCGGCTTTACTTGCATCCAGTTGGGCTGAAGATGTGAGTAAGTCGGGAAACAACCCAACAGACGCCGCGGATAAACGAGAAGATACTGCACTGACTTCTTTCGGAGATGGAGGCAATAATGAAGCATTTACTAGCGGCGGCTCTAGTTACGATGGTGGAAGTGGACTAGACGACAGTAGCGGAGGTGGACAAGGCGGACGTAAGGAATTCGAAGACGGAAGCTCTAATGATGGTCACAGAAGCGAACTGGAAACGGAAAATGAAATGAATGAACGACACGGACACAAACATTCGGAACATTTGAAAACAATCGTTATCACAAAGGAAGTACACGTACCGTATCCCGTACATGTTGAAAAGAAAGTACCATATCCAGTCAAGGTTCCCGTCGAGAGACCTTATCCTGTTCACGTACCAAAACCGTACCCAGTTCATGTTGAAAAAATTGTGCACGTACCTGTCAAAGTTCCAGTGCCCCATCCTTACCCAGTCACCGTGGAAAAGAAAGTACCGTACCCGGTTACAGTATACGTTGACAAACCATACCCTGTCCACGTGCCCAAACCATACCCCGTGATAGTAGAAAAGAAAATCCCCTACCCTGTAGAAAAACCACACCCAGTTCCAGTGAAAGTACCCTTTGAAAGACCGTACCCAGTGCACGTGCCAGTAGAAAAACCACTTCCGTACCCGGTAGAGAAACCAGTTCCCGTCCATGTGAAAGTACCAGTCCATAGGCCTCGCCCAGTGCCTGTTGCGAAGCCATACCCTGTTCATGTAGAGAAATCAGTACCATATCCCGTAGAGAAACCTGTACCGTACCCAGTAAAAGTTCCAGTTACAGTACACGTCAAAGTACCGTATCCGGTAGAAGTGAAGGTTCCCGTCTTTATTCACGTACCTGTGAAACACCACCAGAAACACAAGGATAGTACCGACGACATGGAAGTTGGTGATTTTGGTGAAGTTGGAAGTGGAAAATCTCATCATCACTGACAGACGGAAATGACTGTCTAATAATTATTTTACAGTTTAACAGTACAGTACAATCTGATAGTCCCGGTTATTTCTGGAGACCCGTTTCTTCTATGAATATCTTACGTAAAAGAGTATTCCTACATTATTTCTTGTTATAAGTCTACGTTATGTTTGAAAAAATAAATCATTATTACAGTATGAATTTGTTCTTTTTTTAGTTTAGTTTTAATATATTTGAAACCAAACCGATTTGCTCATTTCAAATGTAACTATAAAATTAATGATGAAATACCCAGGTGATTAATAAATTTCAAGGAATCTGGAATGTCAACATATCAGTGATTACCAATCTCTACTAATCGAGTGGTCGGAGAAATGTTGAATTGACATAGTTATTTGTTCTGTACAACTACAAATTGCTCTATTTTCACCTTTTATTTCATATTTAATCACACATTACCGTCAAAACCTCATATCCACGATGAATTATTTACTTATTTAATTATACTTAAATTTAAATATTTACTTATTTTGTTTGTAACGTGTATTACACAGAAAGTATTGTTACGCCGATATGATAGACAACGTGTGTAACTAATATTGCAACGACTGTCATGTATGACGAGTTGACAGGATGACGTTGTAGCGACTTCTGGTTGTCCCCCCTGCCTGCTACGTACTGTATGTAACCAAACAAAACCACTCCGCCGGGCTGACATTCCGTGTGTTATTATTAGCGGTATGTAATAAAGCGACAAGTATTGATTGTTTAATTCTTTGCAGACGTTTGTAATCGAGTGACGTGTTTTATTTGTTATGACATATTGAGTTATTGGGCAGCAATCGTATAACTTGAATGATTTTAATAAGGTTGTTTATTTTTCATAAATAACGGTACTAGAGTTTGGGAGTAACGATTTCTCTGACTCTCGACAATTCGTAAGATCGTCCACTGCTATAAGATCACGTTCCGTCCGTTCGCCGTAACATATATGATCAGAGATAAATGTGGCAAGTTATTTTATTACACTACAAGATAAACCATTTACACCTGCTTAGATAACAAACTAAATTACTAAATTAGGAGAGCGTATATGACACATATTACACCAACTTGCAAGTATACGCGTATGCTGAAAGATCTTTAGCGCTGTTATGTCACAATTAGATAACATGTAACAGCAGTATACTTTTAAAGTGGATGTCTGCGTTCCATGAAAACGTTTTCTGTATATGTAGTTCTGTGCCGGGAAAATTTTAAATTTGAATTCCCCGGCCGGATTTCGCGCTGCCTCAGCTGACGGACTGTGTGCTGTTGGCAAGTAAGAGTGGCCTTGACCGATATACCGCGACAGCGCGGAGCCAAGTAATCAAGCCGGCTACTATTTATCAGTTGTTTTTGTAACCCTTCGCAATTCGTAACAAGTTTTCTGTACTCGTGGTCGGCAGGCAGAAAACGCCGTTCTCTCTCATTTCATTTTATGCACTCCGACGGGACGTTTGGTCGGACGGCGTGGTACGTTTGTGTATCAAAATTAAATGTAAGATGTCGATTGAATTTAAAATCAAATGTAAAGTAACAAATTGATGTAACGAATATTTAAAGGTAAATGTAAAGGAATTTGTAAAGGCAAATGAATTGTAATGTAAGTTGAAATTTGAAATTTAATAATTTGAAAATGTGAGCTTAACTATGGCTAATGACACGTAGTTATCGGAATAAAATTATGACAGTGTGTCTGTGATCTGGGTTTACGGGGCGAGAAAGATTTGGGGTTAAGGTATTTTCCTGACGGCAAACTATAAATAGAAATTTTTCCAGGGTTCCCGCATAGTCGGGAGGAAAGGGGTTGCGAGGATGGGGCATTCCATCGGTCCTCATCTGCAGAGCATAGCAACGAGCTCCCCAACGCCGTCAGACCTACAGAGATCCCAACAATACCAAGCGGAACAACTGCCCAGAAGAAGAAGGAAACGACCCGGAGTTCGAGCCCACCAGTTACCTCACCATAGTCATCGTCATCTCGAGTTTTACATAGTATGTATTCTTCTAAGTACAGGTGGGAGGATTCCTTTTATTAAACCACAAACACAGCACTCCACTAGTTTTAACGCATGAAATGAAAGACACATTTATAAACAGTAAATTCAGATTTTCAATGATTAAAATTTTGTTGTAACATGTCCTGGAGACATATCTGTGAATGGCGTGATTAACTGTGATAAAAGGATCTACTAGTTAATATAATGTCTGTTACCATATACTGTATTTATATAAAACACTACTTACCTTTTTTCAGCTGTGCGTAATTAGCAACAAAAATTAAAACTGTTAGTTTGTCAGTTTTTATGATACAGTTTCTTGTGAATGTAAAATGTCAGTAATAACTGCATACATAAAGTAATTATAAATTATTGTTTGTGGTAGGTTTTACAAATCTTCTTTGGTAAGAACAAGTACAAATACATGGTCTATTACAGAACTTAACTAAGAATAAGTTCAGAAGTATCAGAACGTTATGGGACACAAATTTTCTGGGCAACAGGTGCATAAATGAAAAGTATTGTGATAGTGTCAAAATACTTTTTTTTAATGCATGAACATTTTTATTTCTCAGATATAAACCGACATACTATATGTTTATTGTCAATTATAATGTATTATCATGTGAGCATAAATTAAATTAATAAGGTACCTATATAATCGTTATTTAGTAACTGTTGAGTTAAACTGTGATTTAGAAAATGTCATTTTGAATAAATACTAATACATAGCAATGTCGGCTTATGTTACAACAGTGTACTTGAATGTGTTTGAATAATTTTGTTTGTTAATAGTATTGCCAATTGTGATTATTACTACTTGAAAGATAGGTGTCTATAAAATGAAAATTGAGAATTCAATCGTGTACACTGTATTAAAAATGTTATGATGATAAAATGAAACACTAATAAAAATGCTGTTACTGTTACATAAGTGTTTTATTGCAAGTCCTGTCACTCTGGGCTCAGCGCGTTTTTTTCTTCCATCTAGGCCAAGTGTCTAATTTTAAAAAATTAAGTAACGACCCCCATACAAATTAAGGGGACGTTTCAGTTCTGATTAGATTTTGGAAGGTCTGACCTAAATACTTTGAGAATATGCACACGTAGGACTAAATCCTTACTACCAACTCGTGAAACCCATAAATGCACCGGGGAGTTTACCATGAAGTGAAACCATAGCCACCACGAAACCTTTCCTCAATTCGGGAACGCGGAGGCCGACAGGACCCCGGCCGGCTGGTTATTGTTGGATACGTCGCGTCCGTATGAAATCTTTCCATGCATTTTCTAGCGCAGACAGGGAACACTACCCCGCCAGCCCGGTTTGAAGCCGTATTCCGTGTCCTCCTCCATTCTCTCTCCGCCAAGGAGGAGAAGACAGGCGTGGCGCGACTCAAAGTATTAGTAGGGTTCACTCTGTTTCGCGGGAGGTCACGGAGCTATCGTAACAGGTCTACACGGCTACTTGCTAGGGACTCCCTAATCCCTCGTCCCGTTCGAGCAGCGTTATAAGCGTTCCAAAGTATTCCCAGTTACCTTTGGCGGGGGCGCGCACGTTTCCCGACCATCAGAGCCGATGCGGCGGAAGGAAGGGGTACCTACTACAGTCTAAATCAGTAGGTTTTAGCGAATTTTTTGAGTCCACAGACTGTCATTTGCAATTGGCGATTATTGCGAATCATGTTACATCGAGGGACCTCCTCGTCATCCAGTAGCGGTCGCTACTAGAATACATCAGCTCTGGGACACTACTTACCGTTCACTTGGATGACTTGCATGACTTGGACTTCCCTGCACGGCACTCCAAAGACCGAGGCAGCTACTGGCCAGGGAAGGAGATCCTGCTTTCCAGTCACGCGGAGTTACTCGTGTAAGGATACAGCTCAGAGACATACCATATCTGCTTCCCTTTCACGCCTGCTACTAACGTTCACCGCTCCTTGACGCACACGCACCGTTCCTTGACGGAGCTACTTGACGCACATGATCTCCAATCCAGCCGCAGTCTCGGGTCAGAATATGGGAGTCCAGAGCCACAGTGGAAAACGCCTCGGCCCTATCGCTTTACCAAATTTCTGGGCAACCTTTTACCCGGTTCGAAAGATAAAGTTATCATGCCTTTAAGAAGGTCAGCCGTTAATTTGTTGATCATTGACCACTTAACCAATCCCAGATTCCTATAAGTCGATGTGCTAAGTAAAGGTCGCAAAAATTCTCAAGTCCCTTTGCAAGTAGGTACTAGCGTGCTCGGAGCGCTTTGATGTTACTGGCCACTTAAAAGACTGATACTGTTCTTGTACGCCGATAAGATTGTTCCGTTAGTAAAATGGCAGCAAGATGCCTTTTCTACGTTGCCTGAACGTTATCACAATTAGCATTCAACAACTGTATCTTATCATCTACAGTGAAGCCGACTCCATTGTGTCCTCGACATTCTGCTGTTAGTGTAGGTTTCTGTTTAAGTGAGACAGGAACGTGTCAACAACGGGACTGTACGGGTGGAGTTGAAAAATTAATTACGACTGATAAGAGTTGGTTTGACAGGCGACATAAACCGTGTCAGCGTGATTGCTATAACTTTACAACTCCTTCCAGACATTAGCACTTAAAATCTGCAAGTGTTTCTTCTTAGCTACATTTCAACCTCGCGAACATCTTCATTTTCCCATCTTACTTCCTTATTCTTACTTTGAACCTAATATTTCATTCACTTACTATAGTAAAAGTGTGCTTTAATTTAAAATAAATTAAAACAAGTACATGTCAAAACTAGCTTTTCGAATACTTCTCACACAGGCTGAATACACGCTTGGCGAACTTTAAACCACATAGAATAGCAGACACAGTTGAAGTAGGTGCCTAGAATAATAAAGGCCGAATTAGAGAAGAAACGTAATTGGTAAAAACACTCGAAGAGGAACAGTTAATGTCTGCGGGCACAGAGAAAAAACGAGGAATTTGAAAGGAACAGACCACGATACAGCTGCGACAACTGACAATTTCACTATAATATTTTCTCATCTTCGTAGGAATAGAACAGCTAGCAGTAGAGTTGGCAACAATATTAATTAGATAGTTTTTAAAAAATTAGAAAGTTATTCTTACATAAATGACAGTAACGAGAGAGATTATGTTGTTGTAACAGGCGTATTTGCATCAGACAATGACAGAAATGGAGACAGACAAATTTTATAATGTTCTGGAAGGAAGTAAACATATGCTATGTACAGAAAGACTGACCCTACTCTACTGTATGGCAACAGAGGTCAGACTGTACGTATTCAGGTACGTACACAAATTGGTTTTTCCGCTTACATGTGTATTTGTGTGTGCAACATTCATTACGACCTAGTATGTCCAGTATTACTTTCATAGACACTCAAACTCACAAGTTCGTAGAAGCATAAAGAATCAAGCATATGTGTAATGGTGAAAATCAGAAAAATGTCGTGTATGAATATAAAAGCCCTCACTCCGACTATGAGAGACAAACTGCACCAAGACCTATCCGTACACAACGATATGAACAGTAAGGTGAGTTGTATTTATCAAATAATCGTTGTCAACGTTTGGAGAACATGAAAGGAAACAATAACGATTTGTTATTACTGGATGAAAGATATGAGTATGCATGATTTCAAAAAGTGAAAAGAACTATGTTATAGTTTGGCAGGACAAGGAGGGCGACTGAACGATTTAGCACACACGCACAGGAAAGGGCGCCAGACAACAGCTTGGACCTGGCGCCAAGACTCACCAAACTGAGTGAGGTGCTGCCAGCTACATGTGTGAACCTACGCTGTAGTTCAGACGCTTTCGTTAACCGGCCAAACTATACTGTTAATGGAAGAAGAAAAGAATTAGACTCATTTTGTAACATATTACAGAAGGAAGTATATCATAACTAAACATATTCGTGTTTACATAGAACTACGGTACGGTATACTACGGTAGGCTATACTAGCAAGACAAAAATATTGGTATAAAGGTTTTTATCAAATTTGAGTACTTCACCACTATTAAATGAACTTAATGGCATAATTTAAGGTTATACACATTTTAATTTATAATCCTCGTTTTTCACATTAACAATTTGAATAAGTTAATACACGTATTGGTTTCTAGGCAATCTTACACCATTATTAAAGCGTAGTTATTAATACGCGTTTTGTTTATATTGTTTCAGTTAGTAATTATAGCGTTATCAATACTAATTGGATTCGGTTGCACTGAAGATGAGAATTACGCAAACCTGAAAGCCTTCGGAGATATAAGTGGGTATGAAGCATTTAGCGGCGCAGGTGGAACACAAGTTGGAAGTGAATTAAACGCAGGTCTAAACGAGGGCTACAGAAGAGAATACGAGGGATACGGTGCCAGATCCTTTGAAGGTGAACTGAACAGCGAAAGCGAGTTCCACGACGGACCAAATGAATGTCTCGAGCATGGACAAACGGAGCATATACAAGCGCTCGCCATCACAAAGAAAGCCCTCGTACCATACCCGGTTCATATCGAAAAGAAAATTCCACACCAAGTTAAGGTTCCTGTCGATAGATCTTATCCAGTTCGCGTACCAACAACTTACCCAGTACCTGTCAAAGTTTCAGTACCCCATCCTTACTCAGTTGCTGAAGTAGAACAGCATATACCATATAGGGTACAAGTACTCATACCCTGTAAATACATCCAATATGTACATATTGGTAGTACGAACCAAAATTCTAAATCGGGAAGAGAAGCCGTTTCCGGTCCCAGTCAAAATACTCGAGAAAGACGATTTCCATATCCAGAAGAGAAACCATACCCACTTCCTTTCCGTAGACGTTACAGGGTACACGTTCCAATACCACATATTTTCCCTGCAGATAAACCAGTTCTTTACACATTAACAAGGCCGTAGCCAGAGAAGGGGGGGGGGGTTAGGGGGTTAGAACCCCCCCCCCGAAATGTTGAGGTAAAAATAGAAATTTTGTAGGATAAAAACAAACGTAAATAAAAATATAATGAAAAATGCTCTTATAAAAAAGGAACTGTGCAATAATTCAGTTATTTTGTGTTTCTGGTACGAGTCTTTCCATTATATGTCTAGTCTACATGTCATACAGTTGTGCTAGAGATATCAATGTATAGGCCTAGTATTATATTTTTTGTATTATATTTAATTAGAACTGGGGTTATGACTATTAACTTTACGAATTTCCTCCGTAGGTTATAAAGATTTGTAATTATATAAAAAAACGTTCTTGAATGCTTAATTTAATTAAGAATCTTATTGATAGGATTTTTGATCCCGGAAATATAGTTAATTCATTTAATTGATTACACTCTTAAGCAGTGGCGAGTTGTGACATGCAAAATATATCGACTGTGTTTTGGTAAAATGCTGTAACCCTAATTTATAAAATTTATTTTTCAGGAGAGACAAAAAGCATAGTGCACATAATATTTGAAACTTTTCAGGTTATTGCCTACGGTTCTACTACACACATTTGTTATGTTATTTCATACATAAATTACATTTAAGGTGAAAAATGTGGTTTTACTAATCAGTTCACAGGCAGCACTCCTTAGATGTAACCCACTTGATGCCTTTTTCTTAACCGAAACTACACACAGTTGAACCAGGTTTTCGGGCAATAATGCTGTAAGCCTCACTATTGACACCATACAAGACAATAAGGTACCTTATTAAACTTTTATAAACAAAAAACATAATTACTTTTATAACGATAATAATGCTTCAAACATAGAGTAATGCAGTATGGAAAGTTTTATATGATGGGAGTGTATGGAATTAGAATAAAAGTCAGTAATGTCAGATAATGACAGCAAAAATATAAGGGTTACAGCCTTTTACCAAAACACCGTCGATATAAAAAACAACTTTTACACCTTCGTGGAATACAAATACTATGCAATCATTTTCAACAATGCTCTCTACCATGCGAAATTATTTTTTCTAGTTTCTTTTATTTATTTTTAGGAGACGTTAAACTATAATGGCTAAACGTCCAGGCTCACAACTGTTGATAAAGAACTTTCTCGCCTAGGCTAAGAAAACCAGTGACATAGAGCCCAAAGAACCTGCAGAGCCTGTTGCAAGTACTTCTACTGTAAATGAAAAAGTAATATCAGAATTCGACTTTTATCCTACTGTAAATTCACAAACAAATCCTGAGCATGATGATTGGTATAATGTTGACGTAAGAAAATATGTGCACACTCCCGGTGATAAAATTGATCGGGAAACCAAACTAAATGTTCTGAAAAATCCATGGGTTCCTAAAATGGAATTTGAATTCCCACCTAGTGGGAAAAGAAATCTAAGATTTCAAAGACAGTGGCTACATCGTTTTCCCTGGCTTGCCTACACAAAAACTGACGGGGCTCTGTGTAAATATTGTGTGCTATTTTCAAAAGATACAGCTGGTAAAGGTGGTCATCAGAAATTGAAATCGTTAGTCAAAGAACCCTATAAAAATTGGAAAGATGCTTTAGAATTATTTAAAAGTCATGAATCCAATACATACCACAAAGAAGCAATGATTTCAGGGAGCAACTTCTTAAGTGTCTCCAAAGAGCCTAACCGTGACATAAGAAACATCATTGATTCAACAAGGAAGAAACAGATAAAAGAAAATCGAGACAAGTTATTTTCCATAGTTGAAACTATCAAGTGTTGTGGTCGACAAGAACTTGCTCTCAGGGGAACTAAAGATTCAGGACCCATATCGCTAAAAGATGAAGAGCCTTTTCATAATGATGGCAATTTTAGGGCTTTATTAAGGATGAGAATACTATGTGGTGACCGAAAATTGATCAATCACACAGAGAGTATGTCTTTAAATGCCTCTTACATGAGTCCAACAGTCCAGATCGATCTTATTCAGATATGTGGAGAAATTATTCAGAAGCAAATTGTCAATGATATAACTGAAGCCAATATGTTCTCCATTTTAGTAGATGAAACTGCAGACATTGCTGGACATGAACAGCTATCTCTCTGTGTACGATATACAAAAAAAGAAGATAATTATTATGTGTCAAAAGAGGACCTCTTAGGCTTTGTTCGTCTTCATCATACTACCGGACAAGATATAGCTAGGAATAAAACTTCATATTTGGAAGATCTTGGTTTGGATTGCAAAATGATAGTTGGGCAAGGCTATGATGGTGCCTCTGTGATGAAAGGATCATTCACTAATCAGAAAAGATTATCCAGAAGCTCTGTATGTCCATTGCTGTTCCCACTCGTTAAATCTAGCTTTATGCCACTCGTGCAATTTACAAAGTGTAAGAAACTGTGTTGGTACAGTTAAGACTACGATCACTTTTTTGAAGAGCTCTCCTAAAAGAATAAGTGTATTGCAATCAAATAAATCTGACTCCCAGTGAAAAACTTTAACATCCAAGTGCGAGACCAGATGGGTTGAAAATCACAGTAGTCTTTTGAAATTCAAGAACCTTTTCAAACCCATTCTCACCACGTTAGAAGATTTAAGCGATGATCCAGACATGGATACCTCATCCAAAGCCTCATCTTTAGTAACAGCTCTGCTTAATGGAGAGTTTGTTCTTAGTCTCTGTTTCTTAGCCAAAGTGTTTTCTTATACCTTGACTTTGTGTAAGGTATTGCAGTCACCTCTCTGTGATTTGAAATCAGCAACTGATCACGTTCAAAATATTGTTGACCTCTTTCAGAATATTCGCATGAATATTGAGTGTGAATTCTCCATTATATACAAGTCTGCAAAATCCTTACTAGCTGATGTTGGCGGAGAAATCACGCTTCCCCGTTTAACTCCATCACAACGTAACCGTTGTAACATACAAACGGAAGACCCAGAGTCTTTTCGTATCTCTATGGCCATTCCACTTCTCGATGATTTTAACAATCAGCTAAAAATAAGATTTCTTGATCACAAAGAAGTATTTGCAAATTTAAACTCTCTTTTACCATCCGTTTGCTGTAAGCCTACTACTTTTTTAGACACTGAAAGGTTGAAGTTGTACCAAAACAAAGTTAATTTGGATCTGTTACAATCAGAGTTTGACCTATGGAGAATTTTTTGGGAGAAGAGGGATGAGACTGACCGCCCATCCTGTGCTATCGAAGCTTTAACGAGGATGTAAAGAGGAGTTTACCCGAATATCTTCATTCTGTTAAATATATTCTCCACTTTGCCAGTTACCACTTGTACACCTGAACGTACCTTTTCCACATTAAGAAGACTGAAGACCTACTTGAGAAACTCTTGTGGACAGAGTCGCCTCAGTGGATTAGCGTTGATGTCCATGCACAAAAACAGGGACATTTCAACAGATGAAGTCATAAATAAATTTGCATCGAAAAAAGATATAAGATTGGACTTTGTTTTATAAGTTTGTCTCTTTGAAGATTTGAGACTTTGCAATGTATTAATGCCACTGCGGTAACAAATTTAATATAAACCTTTGAACAGTAGGCTATACTCCGCAAATAAAATTAATGTTTTTGCTAAAAACACGAAAAGACGTACAGCAAACTCAATTATCCGTGTGCTGATTATCCGGTTTGTTGGTTATCTGTGCATCCCCGAGGTTTATTGTATTATTTTATTTCCTTTATTTTCGTCACGGCATTTTGAATAATGTGAACTGCGCGCTTGGAATTCGAGCGCTCTCTCGTCTGCAAGTGACCTGGCGGCATGCTTTGTTCAAGAATTAAACACCAAACAATGTACTGTATAGCAGTTCTTTATTGCTGTTCTGTGATAACAGTCATGGCAGAATTGACGTCTTGTATAGTTTTTGTACCTCAAGTGTTTTACCAACAATAGACGTAAACAATTTTTATTTCAGCTTACCTTATTGCTAACAGTGATAATTGAATGTGTTAAATGTTTGACATTATTGCATTTTCAAACAGTATTGTATGTTCCCTATTATTAAAAGTTTCGTTGTGCATTAAAAAGCACAAACTCGCATTATCCGTGTTTTTAGCTATCCGTGCGCATTTGTCCGGTGATTAGCCTAGATAATCGAGAGTTTGCTGTATTTTTTTAATAATATACCTATTTCCAGTGGAAACTCCTGGGCATCTGGGAGGTATGACTCCTACTCCTAGAAGAATATCCATACTCCCCAAACCTCTCGGTAACCAAACAACCCCCCCCCGAAAATTTTTTCTAGCTACGGCGTTGCACATTAAGAAACCATATCCAGTTCCAGTCAAACCAATTAAAATACCGATGAAAGTTGAGTGCCTGGAAGACGTTAAAGATCCACGTTTCGGCATCTGTGAAACACCACACCGAACATGATAATGGTGTTTCGGTGTTAATACTATCGGAGCCGTTAACGGTCGTGATGTTTGAGGCGGAAGTTCTTCTCATAATCACCGACTGACACAAATGACTCTTCGATACTAATGTTTACTTTAACACTGCACTGTTATAGCCTTTGTCATGTTTACACGTTTTTAGTATATATTTAGTTAAAAGAAAATATTGTTCCTATTTTATGTGTATAAATTTTTTTTTTTTTAGTTTGGAGTATTTTTAAATCAGTGTTTTTAAAATAGTAGTCCGCGAAACTGAATACCGAAAACTAATATTTTTTAATTTAGTCCATTAAACAATTCGATCGTATCACGCTCAACTTGACCATCAACCTCAAATTTTTCATGTACAGTTTAGGAGACAATGGCGTTGGTATATAATTTTCATTACTTTTAGGAAATTTTATTCTAGAGAAGACAAAAAGTGAAGAGACGTAACATTTTATATTTGAAACTGTCAACAACTTTTAAAATTTTATTTTATTAAAACATTTGTATTGCATAAAACAATAAGCATGTGTATTTATTTTTCAGTAGATCTATGTAAAGTACTAAGTACTACATGTTACTTGTACACTGTACAGTCATTCACAGTAAAATTGTAATTAAAATTGTTCTTTATTACTCCTGCTTTTCTGCAAACCTGTTATCCCACAGTAGTTTATGGCAAGTTAAAACGAAATTATACATACGTATGTATTTTGAATCAGTTACAATTGTATATATATTCGTTGTTTATCATTAATAAAAAAAAAGAATAATTACAACTGACAACTAAGCAGAAACTGATTTCCACCTTTTTCGTCCTTATTTATTCGGGGTTGGTCCTCACGATTGGTGAAAATGTTTTGATCTGTCAGGAAGATAGATTGAGAAACGATGTTTTAAATAAGAGGTATTTAACAGTACACTCGGTTCTGTTTTAGAGGTTGTTTATAATCAATATTTCGTTTTTTGAATTATTTGCTCATTGTAAAAGTGTTGACGAAGTTAACGATCTAATATCCAATAGGCAAAATCAAAGGTACTTGCTGAAATCATACGACTGGATACCAGTAACTCCCATCTCCATTTGGACAGTGTTCGACTTAACATTCTGTAACGTTTAATCGGTAATCTGACCAATACTTGTAGCTACGCAATAGATACCAAAATTTTAGACACTACATCCGGAGGAGGTCAGTAAGTTAATAATCCAGTATTTCTGTAATTACATGTTCAAAAGGAATGACTACAGAACAAACGAGTGGGATTAGAACTATTATAAACATGGGTCTAATTTATTAATTTCGTTCTTTCTGAAATAGTAGATTCATTTTCTCATTAAGGAGGATGAGGTACTGGAAACGGATAGAAAGAAAAAATACTGCTACTTGGTAAAACAAAAACTTTTCACCGTGGATTAAACATACAATTCTATGAATAGAATTATAGTTTTACAGTATAGAATACAAACCTATATTTGGCTTCGCCACTTTAATATTCCCTAAAAAGAATAAAAAATCATGTTTTCAAGAATTATTTTTTAACTGGTGATCCTGCACGCACTGATTTCTTGGACTGACTTTCTTTTCACCTTCTTGTACTGCATTAACAGAACAGTTTCTGCTTATCTACACAACTAACACGTATGCCTATAATGTCTGACAACATTTCCTAATGCTTTCTTTAAATAACCTAGTAATTTCTTGTAAGTGCGATTAGGCCTACTTATTTTCATAATGGCACAAACGCCAGAAGACGTCTTCCCGCGCCGTCATGAAAAACGTTTTGACAAGCCAAAGTCAAGTTTTCAACTTTAATATGTTAAAACAAAACTTTTAAATTTGTTTAATGCCTTACAACACATTTAACACATTGATATTGATTGTCTCCTATAAACCGTTTCATCTAGTGGCTCTTCTTACATACACTTAGGCGCCGTCCATATATTACGTCACCACAAAATTCGGCATTTTGGACCCCCTCCCCCCCATTGTCACCATTTGTCACACTCGGCGAATCCCCCCCCATAATATTATGTCACCACGGTGGGTCAGACCCCCCCCTTATTTTCCCTTCTTTGTTGGAAGTCGGCGATCTTCAATGAAAAATTACGTACCAGCAATTATAAGTTATTTCTTTATTACAACTACTTTTAAACACATTAAATTAAATTAAGTACCGTATTTTATTTAATTAAAACTATTAAACAAATTAAATAGTTATTAAATTTAAATATTATAATTTAAAACACTTTTGAACAAATTACAAACAAATTAAATACAACAAAATCCGCATATTTTCTAATTTAACAGTACAGAAGTTTGAGGACTTACCTTCCAATGTGTCAGAATGACGGGGATGCAGTCGCAAATATAGCCCACTCCGACTTAAATTAAATCCGGCTTTCTCCAAAGCATCTTTTAAATCGTCGAGCGTCTTGCAGCTTCGCACCTGTTCAGATTGTCGTCTTACCTGGGCTCCCCCGCCGAACATCGCGAGATCACAGATTGCCTTTAGAAGGCCCGGTTGTTCCTCTTCGGTACGTGGTCTACCTGAAGCGTCTCTAGATTTTAGCTGTTTTGAAATGTCAGGACGCTCGCGGCAAATTTCGTCCAAATTCTGTTTTTTTTTTTTTTTTTTTTTTTTTTTCTTACGACACGTTTTTTGATGCGCTGCGTTCGACTGCTTCCTTTTTAAAGCACTTTTTTCGCTGTTCAGTTCCTTCTTGAGAGATTCCAACTCTTTAGAAGAGTCGTCGCATGCAAGACCACTATCAATTTCATTACGTAAAGTACAAATTTTGGCTTGCAAATTCGCAATCATCGTCTGATATACATCCTGGGAAGGTGTACGCCTTTTTTCATTTTCAGAGTCTCCGATCTCACATTTTTTAAGTGTATCACTAACTGTGAGCTGACTGGTCGGCGCAGCCGGAGCCGTGATTGTTGCAGGTGCATGTGTTGCGGTTTTCACATTCGCGGAATGTATAGTCAAATACGAAAACAAACCCTTGACTTTCTTATTAGTCCCTCTCACCAAAAGCTCTTTCACTTTCGCACTAATCTTAGCGTCAAAAGACGAATCATCCTTGCCGCACTCCTTTTTTGCTTCCGCCCAGAAGGTATTGCAGTCATTTTGGAGATTCACTTTCGGCCTGTCGGGGTAGGCCTTCTTATACGCGTCGAAAAGAGACTCGTAAAGCTTGCCGCGATTCATGTTACGAACGACCACAATGATGGTATTGAAGGGAGTGATGGGAGTGAAGGCGTAGCAAAACGCGCGATAGGAGGACTCGAGACACGAAATCAAGAGAAGACTAAACAGACACGCTCGAAATCAAGAGAAGACTAAACAAAGAGCGTGCTCACAGCGAAGAACGTATGATGTGAGTAAACACGTGGTGGCCGAATTTGGGGAAATCGAGACACCGACAACACAGTGCTAGCAGCGAAGAATGTATGATGTGAGTAAACACGCGGTAGCCGAGTTCGGGGAAATCGAACTTTTGTGTGCGTGTGTTCTACGCCCCAGTACAAATTAGTGAAGAAAATGTAAATATTTAAATGCCTGTCTGCATAAAAAAGCGTTTTCTTTATAAAACTCATCCTTATAAAACGAAGAATAAAAAAGTGGTTACGTCACAACTGCTGAAACCCCCTCCCTCCCCCTTGTCACCATTTGTCACACTTAGCCGAACCCCTCCTCCCCCCCAAAGTGGTGACGTAATATATGGACGGCGCCTTAGGCCGGAGAGGTTCCTAAACGACCCGAAAGCCGCCAAAAGTCCCATACCATGTTTAACTGTCACCTTAGATTTTCTTCACTTTCATTTAATGTTTTCATATTCATCCACAGATACATGTAAAAAGTTACAAATTGACCATCTTCGTTCTATTATACGATTTCCTGCTTCTTACGTTGATTTCAATATTTCGCTGAAAGTTAAAACGAAGTTTACTTTCGTCTAAGTTATTTTTTCATGGTCAAGAGTAAACATCCAAGTGGTTTACCCCGTTACCCGTACTGTTGCATTAAGTTATTAACACAAGGCTGTATGTTCAAGAAAATCTCAACACAGGAATCCTTTGGATTGACTTACCCGCAACGTTGTTAATTTCATGAGAGTAAATTATAATCACATGCATTATTAATAGTATTATACTATATTGTAGTATTATAATAATTATTTATTTAATATTTTGTTTGAATCCTGCAGTGTTCTGTTATTTTTAATTTTTTGTTATGTGTGGAAAGCTGTTTGTCAAGACATGTTTGTTTTCGACATAGTTCTGTAACAAGCATATCGGTTCCGTTGTACACATTTATTTAAACATTTATGAAAGATTCAGTTGTAAGGCATTTTGAAGCAACTTTAAATCAGTGTCTGGAAGGAAATAGTTTATATTACAGATATGAGTAGACGTGACTGAATTTAATTAGATATGAATTCTTTATGTTAAAAAAATCTAGTGTATATACATTTTAGATTAGCCGACACAATGTTTTCATAATCGGGGTATTTA
The DNA here is from genome assembly GCA_034769895.1 of Magicicada septendecula. NCBI lineage: Eukaryota > Metazoa > Arthropoda > Insecta > Hemiptera > Cicadidae > Magicicada > Magicicada septendecula. The sequence goes on from CM068373.1 coordinate 233,014,676, forward strand.
ATTTTACACATTCAGTTTATTATAATTGGATTGTGTATCGTGTGTATAGTAATTGGTTGTGACATTCAGTTTCAGTATATTCCGCATTATTCATGTTTTATAATATTCTCAGTTTCTGTTCTCTTACAGTTACTAATAATTTTATATATTTGTTTATTTCGATATCTATTACTACCACCTAATGCAATGTAACTTTATTTACTGTATTTCATTTTTTTGACCTACATAAGTTTTCTTTATTCCGCACTTATCACGAGGAAGTTCACACATTCTTATCGGTATAATTTGTACCATTATGTCATTATTTTCCATCCCCACAGACTTTCGTACAAAACCAGAGGCTTACCTGCCCTTTTATGTGAAGTGTCGATAGCATTATGCAAAATTGAAAGTTAAGGGCACGGGAATGCGCGAAACGAATATGGTCAGAGGGGAATGGTGATGTGGTGGGAGTAGGTTTGAGATGCGAGAAGAGAACTATTGTTATGAGCGTCAGTGCAGCCAACATATGAATATTACTTCGAATAGTAACCAAACCTCGCGTGTAAGGTTTGTTAGCAATCTGTGTTTCGCTTACCACGGATCTCTCTCTCTCTCTCTCTCTCTCTCTCTCTCTCTCTCTCTCTCTCTCTCTCTTACGTATCAAATGTTATATTAACCTATCTCGTTTTTTTTTAGTCTTGCAATTGTCTGATGGTGAGGCGTCCTACCAGCTCTTATCGGAATGGAATGGAATGTCCAAACTATGTACTTGTGCACTTCCGCTCCCTAATTACACTCGACTGTCTCTACAGTTTATCATAAAGGGACGACTTCTTCGTACCGGCATTAGCTTACTTGCAAAAATCTTTTAATCTTTTAATCTTACTAACAAAAATTTGTTTCAAGAAGAAGGAAAAATCGTGTGGTTTTAATACAGTATTTTACGTAAATAATATCTCTTAACAACATCTTTTAACCCCACAAACGTTACAACTCGTAAAAGTAACAGATGAACGACAGAGAGAGCATTTAATTGATGTTTTACCAGCTGGTAAAACAACCTTTTATTGTAAATAAAGCGAAAAGTTAAAGTTATAACACACGGTAATGAAAATTTTAATAATTTTTGTCACTTCAATAGTCTACAGTATTTCATTTTATTATTACTCAAAACAAAAACGCGCGCTCACACACACACACACACACACACACATACATACATACATACGTTTTATATCGTAATAGAACTAATATTCTATTATTTCTTCTGTACTGTTTGTTTTATACTTAATTATTTTTATTTTAAAGATAAGCAAGACGTTAATAAAGAAACTTTCAGACTCGCTCAACTATGTTCTAAAGCTAGCATGAATAGTTCCGTTTAAACGATTAAAATGAACTGTAAAACAACGTCATAATTAATAATAAACTGAGACAATAATATATACACTGAGATAGAACGTAACACAGTAATTAACAACGTAACTACAACGTGACACGCATGTTGGCAACGCCTTCACTTGTATAGCAGCTGATTCTCCATTACCCTCCCTCCATTCACAATTCCAAAGTGGAGTCGTCCACAAATAAATTGGTTTCTGCGCATATGCCTTTAGCTTTAAATTTTGCTATACCTTGTACGCAGTCTAAAGAGGCTTCTAAACATACGATATTCAAACAGTATACTTTATACGTTGCCTTCGTTTCTCAATGTCCTCACTGCAAAGAAGTGATGAGCAACATTTTCGGGCAAACTTTGAAAACTACCCTTTACGCACTAGACACAGCTTTCATATGAACGTTTTCCATCTCAGCAAAATTGTGACTTCCCATTACTACTACTCTCAACCATTCAACACAAAAATAAAAAAGTATCACCTTTCAGATTATCCGAAACTAAAAGCTTTGCTTTGAAACGCTTTGAAACTCATATCAGATTAGTTTCTTAGATCTTCATAACATCTGCTAAAGTACACTGAGAGCACATATATACAAATACTAACCGTCGCTTTGAACTCGCCTCTAAACGCACTCTCCTTTTAATCCAACTTCTGTCTTAAGATACTGACGTCCACCACATACTATCTCATTTACCCAGAGGAATGCCTAGATATACAATACCATCTGTAGGGATTTGCAGGAGAAACAAACAATGCGGTGCTCCTAAATTTAGCGAAGCTAACAGCAATTTAGCAGGCACCATCCTCATCACCCGTTCATTCGAGCTGCACAACACACCTTATATTTCTAGAGCATTCCCTGGGATAAGCATAATAACAAAGCTATCTCAACCTCAAGTAGGCAAAAGGTAACTAGTGCCCAGAACAACCTAGCAGGAATTATAATACGCTGGAAACCACACTCAGTAAACAGACAGGGACACTACTCAAATTTAACATTTATAAAAAAAAAAAGAATAAACCATGATAACGTAGTCAAAACGTTACAAGTACAATGAAGAACAGGGTTATTAAAGATTAAAATAATTTCAATTTGTGAATAATAATAATAATAATATTATTATTATTATTATTATTATTCACAAAGTGAAATTATTTTAATCTTATTATTTTATTTTAATTATTATTATTATACCACGATGTTAACATTATATCCGATAGCAAGTACTGTAACGGTAGAAAATAAGAAGAGGCTCCAAAAATACTTACCATTAGAAAACATAAAAACCAAAAACCCAGGGTCGCCAATCACGCTTTAACTGTCCCCCCCCTGTACCCGAAGCGGGTGATAACCGTTTCACTGTCCCCGTTGTATAAAACAAACCTAAACACTAAAGAACAAAACAATATCATGTATTTTGTTGTCCGTGACATGTCCGATGTTACCACTAACTACATAAATAATTCTGGCGCGGAACATAGTTACTTTAGATAAAAGTGATTAAATTTTAATCTTACTGTCTTAAATAGCTTTTGCTCATTGCGAGGTTCATCAGAGGTTGCCGCTAAGAGCGCTCTCCTTCCTGCTTTTGGTGACGGCGCCGTCGTTCGAAAGATCGTTGTCGTTGTGTGTGTGTGTGTGTGTGTGTGTGTGTGCGCGCGCGCGCGTGTGTGTGTGTGTGTGTGTGTGTGTGTGTGTGCGTGTGTGTGTGTGTGATATGTTCAAATAGTATGTGTGATTTAAATTGTGTCTGTTAGTTTAGGATGTTGTTTGTATGCGTTTTCGTGTGTTTGTATATTTATAATTGTTCAAGAATATTTAGTTCCGGCTTTTTGTAGGCCTACGTAGTGTAGGATTTTCATGTTGTTGTTAATCTTTGTGCATGTGTGGTCCGCCTTAATGAGATGGTTTGCAAAAGTGGTTTGCAAGGGTGAGATGCGCCCTGTCTAGCCTGTGTAGAATTTGTTACATCATGAGCAGTTTAATTTGTAAACACTAGGTAAATCAAATTTGTTTAGCTGTCTGTGTATGTTTTAACATTGAAAATGTTTATAAGGACGTGTCGCACGTTTGAAAACGACCGCTGGTACGTGATCGAAAATGGGAACCGGTGAGTTTCCATAGAAACTACTTTTTTGTTGTCAATAACGTAGTACACATATAAAACGTCGCTTATGAATGCGACTACATTTAACTTATAATCTGCACATTGGTAAATGAAGAATGAATTCATTGATTGGTGAATAAACACACACACACATATATATATTGCAACAGATCAAACTTTATTATTCTAATAAGGATATTGTGAGTGTGTCAAAATCGATACAAGTCTATTATGGAGGAGATGAAATATTATTTATTATATACAAATATTGTTTATAAAGATGTATAATGTTTTTTAAATTGTCATGTATTGATAGTATATTAAATTGTTTGTATTGTTCGATTAATATAAATCGCTTTTACTTGTTTGCTGCAACGTCCTCCTCTCGTCTCGTCGGTCCCGTCTCGTCGTCCTCTTCTACAGCTTCACTCCTTCCTGGTGTCCTCTTCGTCTCGTCGTCCTTGTACAGCAAGCGGCTCCAGCGGCGATATTTCACAGTCTCGTAGTTATGTTTAACTGCTTCTACGATATCTTGTAGTGTCTTTAAGTTCCCTATGCGGATATCTTAACTTACACGACACAGCACTGTATTTTATTTTAAATTTTACTTAATTATTTATCCTCTTGGTTCTTACCGCAAAACTTCGTTAAGAATTTCAAGGTTTATAGTTTACTTTATACAAAATATTCCTACGTTTGTAAGAGAACAACTCTCTTACCCGGGCATAACTTCCCCTAGCAACGTCGACAGACAGACTGTGTCCAACCTAGCTGTGCAACGTATGAATCTCACTGAATTTGGTGTAATTTGATAGGCCAAGCCCAAGTCACATGATTGATGGAACAACCAGATATACAAATTTCATGAAAAACTTTGTATAATTTTGCATAGTCCTGCATGGAAATTATCTACAATTATTATTACCCTATCACTGATAAGAGTTACACTTGAGTTTTGCTTTACTTAAAAAATCATATTTCTAAAATAGTTACAAACCTCAGAGTACACACAAATCGAAGCTATTTACTTAAATAATTCCTTGTCAAATTTTCATGTAAATCGGTTAACTACCACTGCCGCTATAGCGATCGCAGATTATCACCTCCGCACACGCGCACCAATTCATACAAAAAATACATGACAATATAGTACATTTTTTTATGAAGAGTTTGGTGTAACCTATATGCTTATCAATTTTTAAATACAAAATTTATGACTGAAAAACAAAATATTACACAAATCAAATTTAAACAAGAATATGCTCGTCATTCATGTACTCTGATATAAACAGCATATCTTATCATCCTGTGTTCTGTTGCAATATAAATATATATATATATATATATATATATATATTACATTTAATATTTATAATTAAATTTATCTCAAGATGTTATTTTTCTATTTGGAACATGTTTCCAGAGTTCCTGTTCTCTCATCTTCAGCCTTCGCGATCTTGTTTCTGGTGAAGTATTTGTGTGTTGGCTTCTGGTTGCTATTAAGGTTGTTTATTGGTCTTTGGTATTTTAAAGTTGTATTATTGTGTGTGATTGTGGTATATGTTTTTGTATTTTGTGTATTTTCGATGTTGAGTGCTTTGAATATTGTGTCATGTTTTGTATTGATTTGTATTTGTTCTGGTATTAGTTTGTTTTGTGTTTTATGTTTGTATATTTGTAAATTTTCCCAAATGTTCATTATGGTGCCTTTGTGTGGTATATGTTTTATTAGTGATACATTGGTTATGTCTGGCAATTCGTGTCCTGTGTTTATTGCATGTGTGGCTAAATTGGATTTACATATTTCTGGTTTTTTGTATGCGTTTAGGTGTTCAAAATAACGTTTTTTCAGCTGTTTTTTTGTTTGTCCTATGTAACATTTATTGCAATCTTGGCATTCAATTTTGTATATACCGTTAGTTGTTGTATTATCTTTGTTGTGTGAGCTATTTAGAATTTGTAATTTATTTTTATTAGTTTTGTATGCTATTTTTATATCTGTGTTTTTAAATAGTTTTGTTAGTTTTGTCATTTTATTACTTATGTAAGTGAATGTGGCCCATTTTTTGTTGTTGTTATTATTTATGTGTTGTTCATTTTGATTAATTTTTAATTGTTCAGTTTTTAAGATAATACAACAACTAACGGTATATACAAAATTGAATGCCAAGATTGCAATAAATGTTACATAGGACAAACAAAAAAACAGCTGAAAAAAACGTTATTTTGAACACCTAAACGCATACAAAAACCAGAAATATATAAATCCAATTTAGCCACACATGCAATAAACACAGGACACGAATTGCCAGACATAACCAATGTATCACTAATAAAACATATACCACACAAATCACCATAATGAACATTTGGGAAAATTTACAAATATACAAACATAAAACACAAAACAAACTAATACCAGAACAAATACAAATCAATACAAAACATGACACAATATTCAAAGCACTCAACATCGAAAATACACAAAATACAAAAACATATACCACAATCACACACAATAATACAACTTTAAAATACCAAAGACCAATAAACAACCTTAATAGCAACCAGAAGCCAACACACAAATACTTCACCAGAAACAAGATCGCGAAGGCTGAAGATGAGAGAACAGGAACTCTCGAAACATGTTCCAAATAGAAAAATAACATCTTGAGGTAAATTTAATTATAAATATTAAATGCATTATATACATCAAGAAACGGACTGTAGCAGAAAAAATGATTGAATATTGTTAAAAAACGTGATGTCTCGTGTTTAAATGTCACACGTCGGATACGTCACATTGTTAAAAAACGTGTGTTTTAGTGTTTGAAAATTGCATTTGGTTGTTTAAATTTTGCGAACGTTATGAAGTCTCGTTCGGTGTGATTTAAGCGTTGAGTAGCCTGTGTGCCTTACCTGTCCCTTCTCACTCTTTTGTATTTCCCGATAGGCGCCAAATTGTTTTGCTAGAAAACAAAAGTTTTTACCTGGGTTGTTTTACAGTATGGTAATGTCAATTCGAATGGTTCGCCAACTGGCATGAACTCGAATCTCGTTTGAGTGGGGGAAACGTGTTACCAACGTGAAATAATGTTGGTTAGTTTACTCGCTGCTACAAAACAAAACATACATCATATTTTTCTGTAAATAATTACTGGACAGTTGTTAATGATGCACACTTTTTTTATTTGGCTCAGAAATGTTAATCCTTGTTAACGCTTATACAAAATTTGTAATCACTATAATAATATTAGCCTCGGCAATAAATAGTCGTTCACTCAGCGGATGGCTGGGTTGGCAATACAATGTTTTCTTCGCCACAAGACGGCGTTGATTATTATTTACACAATAAATTTGCCAAATTGTGTCCTTTTAAGTACGACAAAGAAGTTTTAAAACAAGATAATAAATTACAATATATCACCTTATAATCGTGAGCGTTAAAATTGAATAAGGTTTACTTTAAATTCAATGTTGTGGTGTTAAAGTGTGTGACGGTGTCATTTGTGTAATACATAGGTTATAATCAGTGATTTAGTGTTCATAAATTACTTTTTATTCATCAATCCTTGAAAAAATAATACCTTCAGTGATAGTGAGAGTTCACAGTTTAGTGAGAAATTTGAAAGAGAATTTATTTTAGAAGTTCAATTAAATCAGCAATACTTATCGTCAGTTGGCAGGAAATGTATTGTCAATAGTTAATGTAGGTTGGTTCGTCGATGTCGATTCTTCTTTCTTCAAATCTTGGGCTTCAGGTACGTCTTGCGTCTTCTTCTTGTTAATTTCCTTATTTTCAATGCATCTGGATTAAATTAAGCTGGTCCTTGGTCTGAGTTGAATGTAACATCCTCTCATCAGTTGGTATGGTCCTTCTCTTCATAAAACATGGGCACTTTTATTGTTTTATAATAAAATTTTGGGCCCTTCACGGCGTGGCGTCTCTTCATGTAAGCGTAACTATAGATTCCCTCGTTCCTAACAGAAAATTGTTAATATTCTGCTGTTGTCATGGTAACTCAAAAATTCTGATTGGTTAAAATTGGCTTAAGACCATTGTTAGGAGATTTGAATTTTTATTTAAAATGGTTACAGATCTTCTAAATCCAATTAATCTTCGGTATTCAAATTTGAGTATTAAATATCATCATCACTGTTCGTATTTTGGTTCAAGGATTAATTTAACATCCAATAAGATTGGGTTTACTGATGTATTAACATTTTGACAGTTATGTTGATATTGTTTAATTACACTGGTTTCTTAATTTATCTGATTACTTTAATATTTCTTTCTTAATATGACTGCCTAATCGTCTTTTATTGTTTACTTGCATTAGTTTTGTCAATGTTATTGTTTAATTCTCAAAATTGAAGTTTTTTGTAGTTTTACAGTTAGGCATTTGCCTAGGCCTAAACAGCAATTGGCTATTTTTCTTAAATTACAGAGATTACATTTTATTTTCCCCTTGTATGGGTTCTGATTGGTTTAATACATGATTTGTTCATTTGTTCTATGGTTTTATGTCTGTTCTATTGTAATTGTATGTGATTTTATGGTTCCATATTCTGGCTTGTCTATTGTCATAACTGCCTTTTAGTATCCTTGTATTTGTCTGAATTTATTTTGTTTCTTGTTTACTGTTTTTGTTTGTTTTTAATTATTATATCTTATTCTTTATTATTTAACATATAACATTTAATCTTATGGTCTAATAATTCCCATAGACATAACTCTATTCATTAAACATAATTATTTGCTTGTCATTACTCACAAAGTTCAATTTCTTCATCTCCTCATACTGTTTGATGAGTAATAATTATTAAATAGTATAAAAACAAAAATATAAACATTAATTAAATATTTAAACATAATGGTAATTCCTTATTACTAATTCTATATGACATAAGGTCTAATAACATTTTACTATATTATATTAAAATCTTGTAATGATTATATTATTATTAAATGTCTTTCCCCTATCATTTTGGGTTAATAATATTTGGTTTTATACCTCTGTACATTGGAAATTCTCTATACTGTGTATTATCACACTAATAGTCAATCTTTCTTATACACATAGGTAATAACATAAATTGCCACTTAGAATACTAATTGTTCAAGATTTAATATATGGTATGTAGTCACTACTACTGCTATCTTAATTCTATTGATTATTTAATCTACTACAATTTAGTTTAGTTTGTCATACACTGGTGTTCACTTATTATTGCTTTTGTTGCCACAGTCCTTTCTGTGTTTAGCAATTATTAGCTTTCACTCACTTTTTATGCACTCTTAACACTTTTTCCACTGATTTACCAGTGTTTATCACTATCAATGTTGTTCTATTTACTTTGGGTATTTTAATACTAACACCTTGCACACTATATTTGGTTTAAGTGTTACTGGTGGGTATTGCCTACTAAAATTCTCTTTCTCATTTTATAAATATGTTCATTATTATTATAATTCACTATCTCTCACTCTACTAGATTTGATTATACAGTTATCAAGTTTGTGTCGTGCTAGTTTGATTTGTCATAGTTATCTCTATTCATTTGGGTTAATGTACCCTTCTAAAACTTATGTCATTAAAATTTAACACTTCTTATTTACATTGTTTGTCTGTGTTTACAATCATCATCATTATATACAATTATTCTGGATTTGTCTCTTTTCTTGGTCTATCACTGGTGTTGTGCACTTTCACTGTCTTTACTTCATTTGTTATAATTCATATATCCCTTCCTTGGTGTTGGGGCTGGTTCTATCTTCTCACTTCCATGTTAATTATGTATACATCCTTATGTTAGTGTTGGCTGGTTCTACTTATTCACTTACAATGTGTTATCACTTATATATTCTTTCCTTGGTTTTGGGGCTGGTCCTACCTTCTCACTTCCATGTTAATTATGTATATATCCTTATGTTAGTGTTGGCTGGTTCTACTTATTCACTTACAATGTGTTTCACTTATAGATTCTTTCCTTGGTTTTGGGGCTGGTCCTACCTTCTCACTTACCGTCTATTGGGCTATTGTGGTTAAATCGCCAGGTATCATTGTTTTCAACGTTTCGGTCCGTTGCTTGTTACTTTTTTCTTATTAGAGGTTACTTTCATGATTACTTTCATATGTTTGATCGTATTATTATTTTTATCACCCATCCTTTTTATCTCTGACTCATCCCTTTTTATCATAGTGTTAAGTATTTAAATAATTTATTTTTGTCATGTTTCTTCATTATTGTTTGTTGAAGATATGTACCATTACAATATATATATATATATATATATATTTAGATTTATTGAAGCATTTTCAATGCCCTTCTCTGTGCATTGCTTTGTGCAATGCCTGTAAATTTTTTGACAGTGTGTGTTCTGTTTTGTTTGTAGTTCTGTATGGAATGCTGTATACTGCTTTTTTTAATTTGCGAGCTATTTTTTCAGTGTGGTTATTGATATATGTTAGTGTTATGAATTTGCTGTTTTTCTGTATTTGTCTGTTATTTGTTTTGTTTTTTCGTAGGAGTTAATTAATTATTGTTCTATTGTATCCATTAGCTTCTACTAGATATTTGATTGTGTTTAATTCGCCTTGATAGTTTTTTTTTTCTAACGAAATGTTATTCAGTCTGTGTATGCAAATAGTTTGTGTTGCATTGGGTGGTTGGAGGAGTCAGTGTGTTAGTTGTAGTGGGTCTTCTGTACATACTGAATTTGTGCCTGTGTTCTAGTTTCCGTGTAGTGTCTGTGTAGTGTCCGTCCCACAATCAACTACCGGAATAGCCCATCATACAAACTTGCTAAACATTTGGGCAAAATCACCAGACAGCACACACAATTAGACAGCAATATCATAATAAAAAAACCAATACAGACCTTGTAACAAAAATAAAAGACATACACATCTTTAGACCTAGCAACAGCCTTTGATGAACCTCGTAACGAGCAAAAGCTAGTTTAGGCAGCAAGATAAAAATTTAATACGTTTTATCTCAAATAATTGTGTTCCGCGTCAGAATTATTTTATATTTATATACATTATACACATATAAAAAATACAAGTAAATAGAATAATACAAAGTTCAGTATAATACAAAAATAATACAAAATTATTGGAAAGTTATAGTAAAGTCTTCTAGTATTTCTAGTCTTCTAGTATTTAGTATTTCTTTCCATACAACATTTCGTGTATGGTGAGGATTTTCTGGTGGCAAAAGAACTTTTAAGCTGCTTCGTCTTTTTACTCTAGAAAATGCTACATACAACATTCCATGCATAAAAACTGATATAAGTAAATAGATACCAACGAATTCAAATGTTTGTCCTTGAGCTTTGTGGATGGTCATAACAAAAGCAGGTCTTATGGGGAACTGATGCCGTTGCATGTACATCCAAGTTGATTTTTGCTAGAATCTAATGTGATTCTTGGAATATGGACTTCTCGGCCTGCATTCTCTCCAGTGATAATCTTTCATTTAATAATATTGTTACACAACTCAGTAACTATTAACCTTGTTCCATTGCATAGTCCTTCGGAGACATCCAAGTTTCGCAAGAGCATTATTATTGTACTTTTTACAAGTTTCAGTTCATGTGGTGGTAGATCAGCCATTTCAACGGAATTCAGGAATTCAGAAGTAAATTCGAGACCTCCTTCTGGTTGAGCTTTGACAGAATCATAACTGTTGTAAACTTTGCACTCTCCAGGAAGCTTTTCAATAATTTCTGCATTAATTTTTGTTAACATCTTTATTATTGGTTCTTTAGTATAGCCCTGTCCTTTGTATGTTCATACCTGTTTTTAGCTAGACAGTCTCCGAATACTTCTTCAGTAAGATTGCCGTTGGAAAGAATATGCTCTGGTAATTCAATCTCATGCATAGCATTTACTGGCAAGTCTCCATTGCCAACTTTTAATAAATATTCAGCAAAGTCTCTTTGCTCTGGATTTACAAGCATATTTTATGTCAGTGAAAAGAAGTTAAAATGACGCCAAAGACTGTTTTTCTTAATGGAAAGGTCTACCAACTCACTGCGGTTAGCACGAGGTTGAACGGGCAAACATTGCCACATATCTCCTCCAAAGACAACAACCTTTCCACCAAAGGCTATGTTACGATTTCCTATAGAACGAAGTAGTTGATCCATATTGTGTAATCCATATTTAGGTAACATACCCCACGCACCAACCCGAGCGTTTTACTCTATAATAAAACGTACCTTTCTGTTGTAAGTTAAAAGCAAAAGCAACAGTTTCAAAAAACTAATAAATTATTATTAACTTTAGCTTACTAACAACCTTTTTCGAACGTTTCAATACAATCCTTGAATTTTTTTGTTCATGACGTGTCCGTGTATTAATGCTTACCTCAGAGAACACAGAAAACACAACAGCGTACAGGTAACACGTTATAAATTAAATACGTTATTGCTCCCTTAATATAATTAGATAGGGTAAACAATTATTGCTTGTCTCAACTGTTATTTTGTTTATTTACATTGATTGCAACAGCTATTTATTCTTTTTCATATATAGACATATCGACACTGCGCCGTTTGCATTTATCAACGGTTTCTGTAATTTATTTATCTGTACGTTAAGAAAGCCGGTTAGAAATTACAGTTGCCTAGCAATAATTAATTGTCGCGCGGTATCGGTCCCGCGATATTTTAAAATAAGGGGCCTCAGATGTGGCCCTTAGACGAATTTTGCGGAAAATGAGACCGAGTCCAAGCGATTCCTGGTGTCAAAATACCCTTAAGTACCATCTTCCGAGAAAATCGTTAGAGCCGTTTTCGAGAGAAAAAAAACAGCTACATACAATTATTGCTCTCTTAATATTATAGGATGAAGTCTTAAATAAACTGAACAATTTACTTTATTGCAAATAAGATATAGCTGTTAAACGGATATTTAAAGCACAGATAATAACCTTAAAATTGTAAAATAATAAAATGAAACAACTCTTATAACATAAAATTAAGTAAATATTTTCCAATTAACTAATTTTTATTAGTTCAACGCAATTTTAAAGTGTTTTTTTTTACACTTGTTTGAAATAATTAGTTTGGTTGTTTGCTTTCGGCTTCTGAATCACTTTATTTTTATTTAATAACATTATTTCATCGGCGACTTGTTGATTACTTTGCCATTCTAGGCAGTCTCCAAGGAGTATCAACATAAGGAAGGGTCTGAGAACATGTTACCTCTGTTATTTATTGCTGATCATTGTCACTTTCGCTTTCATTCTTGTTACTTCTGATAAAAATCATTTCATTGGCTACAAAACAATTTGTCGTTTGAACTGAACAGGTTGAACTGTTGCCGACATTCCGCGTACCTATAATCAAATCGTCGGCAACCGGGAGTCCACTGTATTCTCTCGAGTCTTCACATATATAAATTCATTTATAGCTAATTTCTCATTAAAGTTTCGAATATTTTATACCGGTTTTTGTGTAAAAACTAAACATTTTTTTATGGTCATTAAGAAATTATGAAATAATATTAATTAAATTTGTAGTTTATTCGATAATTAATAAGCCTACTATTAGTTAAATCTTTCACTGGTTGGCTGTTTAAAAGCAAGACCAGATATTAGAAAACTACCATAGTTAAAACCTAACTGAATCTGTTAAAAATTATGTTAAAAACTAATATTTTTTTGAACAAACGTAACTAATTTTTTCCAGATTGGTGTGTAATATCAGCTAAAGTCATATGTTGACTGCAGAATTATGTTAATTTTTTCATATTGCACTCTTTTTCTCAACAAAGTATACTAAGATTCCGTCAGTGTACAGCACTTTGGGCCTATTAGTAGAATATAACAGAATTACACAAATAATTCTGTAACACTAAGAAAGAACGTTTTAATTAAAATTTATTTAACAAGTAAAAACGAAAATCGTACCTAAAAATTATTATTAGATAATAAATTTAAAACAACCTACACGGTGAAAAGTAGCACATAATGTAAATCTGACACGGTATCTATCATTGAGCACTGTTTCAAAAACTGTTAAAAAAAAAAAACGATTTCCAATTATCTTACCAACACTGTATCCCCTATTGCCCCAACCTCCGCTATCATATCCGAAATATTTTTACAAAAACTTGGTGAAAAAATAATAAGTATAACAAAATTGAATTATTAGGAACATATTAGGCCCACGAAAAACTTCAGAAGGTTGGAAATTAAGAAGTAATGATGAAATATATGAAATTATAGAAAATATAACAGAAACAATGAGAAAAAGAAGACTATTATTTTTTGGACATTTGTATAGAATGGACGACAATAGGTTGACAAAGCAAATCTTCAATTATCTGTGGGGGAAGAAGTCAACGTTAAGTTGGATTAAAGAAGTCCAAAAGGATTTAGAAAAAATAATATACACGCAGAAGAAGCAATTGAAAGAGAAGTTTTTCGGGCAAAAGTGTTAAAAATGGAGGGAGTCCAGGGTAGGAAAGAGAAAAACGCAGGTTCAAAGTGGACTGAAGACAGGAAGAAGAGACACAGTGAGAAGATGAGATAATATTGGAAAAAAAGAATTACTCAAATATTGATCAAATTATAAATACTTCTGCGAGCAGAATGTTCTAACCTTTTATCATTTTATTTCAACCGTAATTCTAAATTCAGTTAGAAACCTCTGATGGAACAGACATAATTTACGAAAGGTGCATAGGGTTGAAATAAAACGACAAAAATAACATTTTACTTGCAGAAGTAATTATAATTTGATAATATATATATATATATATATCATAGGCTACACACACACACACACACACACAGGGCTACACATATTGTATTAAATAACACAATGTTCAGTTACAGAATAAATATTCTGTAAGTTGTTTACTTTCAGAACAAATTAATTATTGCGCTTATACAATACATTTTTCAATTAGGCTTACTGCAAGAAGTTACAAGAAAACCAGAATATACTATACAGGAAAAACACACACGCACACAAACACCTAACTTACATCTAGCGTGCATCTTATATGTGACTGTATAAACTATACAATTAATTACTACCAAATTTATCAACTATTACTTTCACACGCACGCGCGAGCGGGGTACCACATCCATCTTCGTATAAGTACCAGGAACACTTCACAAAGATAAGTGACATAATTCTGAGTATAAAAGATGGCATGGACCGTGAATGACCAGTCCATCATTTCCTACGATCAGCACAACATCTACATAGAAATGAAAACTGAGGTGAGTTACATCAAGTTAGCAATGTTGTTGTTTCGAAATATCAAATAACACGAAACGATTTACAATGATAAAACTGTGGGAACCCAATTTCAAAAATCTAAAACCAAATTATGTTAATTTCAACACACCTTACGACTAACAAATTATAAATTACTGTAAACTATTCAACTGTTAGCTTTTTAATATTTATGTTGTAAAAGGGTATAAAATATTTGTCTGCTTTTTACCATTTTTAATTAGCAATTTGTGTCAGAAGCAAGAATGACACAATTTAGGGCACGCAGTCCCCTCAGGCAGGTAACAAACAGCATCTTCTTTGTAACATTTTTAGCGTCCTTTATATTAGCTACCCAGTGGTAAGAGCTTGGTCTACTGAAACACGTTTGCTTATTGGTAACCAGAAAACGTTTGCGTGTTAGGGATGTTTTGACACTCAGTGGGGAATATTAATTTTGGAAAGGACTGAGAATATCCTTTGTCAACACTGGTGACCTGATATTGACATGAACATCGCGCAAACAACATACATCCATGCACCAAGTGACGTATGCGTTCGTGTTAATAATTACGGTAAAACACGTAAACAATAATAATTTAAAAGCGTGACGTGATATATTCATTCTGTAAATGATGAAGGGCGTTACGCTATTCTGGTTTCACACAAAAATTGATCGCTTTGTAATATAAAATCATGAAATGATTAAATGAGGGATTGGAATGGTGGACTATCAGGTAATAGGAAAAGAAACATTTCTTGACTGGCGAAAAACACGTATAGCACTGGGTACTTAAAATTTACGGGTAGGCTATATGAAATGGTATTATACCATTATAAAATTTTTTAATTAATTTTTTTAATTGGGAATACTCCGTGTTGACTCCGTGTATGACAGTTGATCAAAACGTTCGTGCAGTACTGTTTGTTTACAAGCTTATGTCTTGATTCATCCGCACTTATATTGCTCTTTCAAAGCAGTCTCAGTCAAATATAATTCGATTTTGCCAACGTTTTCTCAGTCTTCAAAACATTTCTGAAATGCACTATTCGGTATAGCCTTGAGGTCGCTCATCGAGGTTTGTTTCACGTTGCGGTACTTTTCATTAGTGGCAAGAGGAAAGATTGCGTTAGCATATATCTATCGAATACTGCAGTTGACCTTTCATTGCGATGTTATTCTTTTGCCTAAAATTCTCGAACAAGCAACGACGTACGTCCTAGTGCATTACCGAGATGCAATTTCGTAGATCTGGCAGTTTTCTACAAATAGCTGCAGACAAGTTGCGTGAAACGCACGAGTAGTACTCTTGATTTACCATCGCACCAAGAGATGAAAATTCATGGAACCCAAACAATCTCCATCTGAGTATCACGTTGTTCAACTAATTGACGATAACCTGTGAAGAATTTTGTAACATTTATAAGCCGCTTGTTCATGCATAATAATTAGCCGTAAATCTGAACTATTCTTCTAACAGGGCTAACATTTTCGACGACTGTCACTAAAATGTGTATCAGCATCATACGTAAACACTTTGTGTGTAAGCGCGGGTAATTCAAACATTGCACGAAAGTTTACACTCACCCGTACATCATTTATTCTTTATTCTGTTTTGATTTTTAATTAGAAATCTTAATAATAATGTAGCTGTTAATTTTCTTTACACTCTTATTATATTATTAATGCCTTTAGCGTTGACTGTGTTTGTTAACGGGTTTTCTTTATATCGTTTCAGTTTGTTATTTTAACACTTGCGGCACTTCTTGCATCCAGTTGGGCTGAAGATCAGAAGAAGTCTGCAAACAGTCCTAAAGCCGCCGACGATAAGAAACGAGGTAAAAGGGGATTTTTGTCCTTCGGAGGTGCAGGCGAACATGGAGCATTTAGTGACGGAGACTTTGGTGGAATAGTAAGCGGAAGTGTATTTCTGAATAAAGGTGTCGAAAGTGGACTTGAGAGATTCGGTGATAGAGGCTTTAATAGCGGTCTTGGAGGTGGACTCAAAGGTGGAAGTGGTTTCGCTGTAGGAGTGGATGGATGTAATGGAAACGACCTCGTGGAAAGTGTAAAAGCAGTCACTAGTACGAATGGTGTACGAGTACCTCGTCCTGAATTATATATTGAAAGAGTAAACCCGTACCTAGTCGATAGATCTTATCCAGCCCGCCTACCCTCAACTTACCCAGAGAGACTAGTATCTGTACAGCTCAGAAACGTTCTAGCCTCTTATCCTTACGAAGTTTCTGTAGAAAAGATACTGTCGTATCCACTTAATACACAAGAGCCCTGGAAACCCATACGCAGAAGTAGTGTAAATGTAAATTCTGAGCGCAGTAGAGAAGCTATAATCAGTTTAATTCAAGATACCCCACGATATTCCTTACCTAGTCTTCAGGTACCAGTAGAAAATCCATTCGATAGCACTTATCCATTAGATGTTCCGAAACCGTATCCTGTACCCGTAAAAATACCAGTACCATATCCCGTTCTGGTTAACATTCCAATTAATGTACCGGTAAAAGTGCCTTATCCAGTAGTAGTTAAGGTTCAAGCCACGCATCGCTATCTGTGAAACATCACAACGAACACGAGATGGAGATTTCGGTGACACCGATATCGAAGGTGCATTTGAAGCGAATGTTCTTCTTATCATCATAGATTGGAGGAAGTGACTGATGTTTAAATTACATTTTAACACTTGATGTTTACAACCGCTTTTGGAGGCAAAAATTATTTTAATTAAAAGATAATATTGTTTATCTGTTTCAGCCTCAGTTTCTTACTGTTTGTAATGTTTGTAAATAAACGAGTGAGTAATTGTATACTAAAAATATTAACAGGTAACTAAAATACAATATTAAAATCTGACAATTAACTATGTGTTTATTTTCAAATTATTGTGAAGTTAATGACCTAATATCCAATCGGCGAATGTGAACAAAGGAACTGGAAACAATTATAAAACCGAACACTAGTGATACCAGTCTCCCTTCTAAGCATTCAGTGTAGTGTTCGGTGATCCTTCCGACCAGTTGCACGGAATAGGTTTTGAAATAGTGACCACTGTACGGGAGAAGAAAATAAGTTAATGATCTCCTAACGTGTATTTTCTGCGATAACAAAACGAAGTAGTCTAGAATTTATACAGAAGCGGGTCCAGTCTATCGATGTCATTTTTGCTTAAAGTAATAGCATAAATTCTGCATTAACGAGGATAGGTTTTAGGTTTTATTAAATTTTTGCTTTCACTGTAAATCAACAAATATTTCTGTGTACAATTATTGTTTCACAGTGAAGAATGAAATAGACAAGCGTTTACCATTTTAATCTTTCTGTTACTTTGAATATGTTGACAAATAAGATAAAAATATTGCTTTAACCGTCAGGTTTACACATACTGACTTTTTTATATTGACTTTTCACCTTAAAAATCCGAAAATCATTTACTCTTGTAATTAATACAAAGAGTTAACTACTTAATTATTTGCCTTCAAAATCTGTAATTTCCTGTTATTTTTTAATTTCGTAATAAGATGATTTATTTTTATAAGAGTAGAGACGGTTACGATTAAGCTCCGGGATTCCTGCCAGCTTCCCATAGAAATTATACCCAGCCGCACTCAGGCTTTGTGTCTAGAGTTTTTAAATTTATTTTGTATAACACTAACTCAAAATATGAATACTACAGATATTTACGATAATCGGTTTATACTACAAATATTTAGCCTATCGGTTTATACGATAAATATGAATACTACACATACGACAATCGATTTCGGTCAGTCATGTGACTGTCATCAGACGCAATACAGTAGCAAAAAGACGTCAAAACAAAATGGTGGACACCCATATAAGTCTATCATGATTCTCTTTGATACAACATGGCGGATCATGATTCCTTTTGTTTGGTTTAATATATTTTTGCATGTAATGTCAGAGTCTAAATTGATTTCTTCCATTTATTAGCTTATATATACTCCTATAATTTTTTAAAATATTTAGACCTATAAATTATCCCATGTTCAATATTGTTTCTTTGTTACGAAATTTTAGAATTTCCAGATTATTATCTACAGTATTTATTTTATGCCTGCCCGCATTCCAACAGGTTTTTAGCTAAGTTAGAAGTTTTAAGTTTGTTGTTTTCCCATACTGCAGAATGATTTTTAAATCTTTTATTGAAGTTTACAATTTGACCTATATAAATTTTTATCAAAATCACTGCAATTAATTTTATACATACCCGATCTGCAGAATTTGTCAATATATTTATATTTATCATCTCATGTATACCATGTTATGAATGTTATGTTTATGTACTATTTCTTAAATCACGTATATCTGCCAACCTTTCAGTCTCTTTACCAAACAGCGTGCCAAACAGCGGTCACGTTTTAGTGTGTTTTCTTCATTTGTCCTGAGAGTAGTAGCTGTTTTTATATTCTCAGCTCGGTAACGTTTTTCTCTAAATTTTACTGCCTGCGTCATCAAAGATTAAGTTTTGTATCCATTGGTTGTGGTCATTTGTTTTCTAATTGTTACGTCACGCTGCTGATGGTCACATAGTAGACCAAAATCGATAAATAGTTATTGTAAGCATCAGCTCATTTAGTCTTGTTTGTGCTGTGATATTAAAACCTTTACAATGCTAATTTAAGAAGTTGTTTAACTTATTTTTATAATTTTCCAAATTTGTTTTGTTGGACGAGTGAAGCGAGTTCTCAGTTTTCAATCGACTGTTTGATATGTTTTGAACCAAACAACCAATTTTCGTAACACGGGGCATACTAGTCTATACTTTAAGTCTACAGACCCCTATTTTTTTGAGATTGATCCCTCCAAAAACAGGGTGGCAGGAAGCAAAAATATAAAGGGGTCTATATTATGAAAAATTCGCAAAAACCATGTGGCATCAAATTAAAGGGAATTTTAACACAAATGTGAATATAGTAATTATTTTTGAAGATTTATAAAGCTTTGGAAGCCAGTGCACAAGAAGTGGGTAAAAATTATGATAAAGTCGCAAAAGTCCAAGCAGGTATCAGATTAAAGGACATTTGAACAAAAATCTGAATACAGCGAACACTTTTGGATATTTCGAAATTTCAAGACACTAGGCACCAAAATAAGGATAAACTAAAAACATTATCATGTTAAAAATGTTTAAATCCAGCTGTGTGTCAGACTAAAGGGAAGTCTGACCCAAATTCTAATGTAGCATTTACTATGAAAATGTTTTAACTGTAGGGGAACAATGGGCCAAAAATGGAACTCACTATGTTAAGAATATTCTAATTCTAAAACCCAGTGTGGGGGATCAGCTTATGAGAAATTTTATTAAAAATACAAATTCGATGTCTTTAATCAGTTGACAGATTTAATTTCTCTTAACGCTCCGGGAAAATACTGAATTGTCTTCAAACGTTTATAACCTATAATTACAAAACACTTTATATATTGTTATCAGTTATGGATATTTATGAAATGTATTTGGCCTACAAGTATTTGTGGAAATATAGGCCTACTTCAACTTAAAAACTGGAACTGAATTATTTGTCACTTACACATGATGGTTATAAATTTAACTATAAAATAAGTTCTGTATTTTGAAATTTTAAATGTTATTGTATGATAGCGTTTACGATCATTATTTTTACTATTTTTTCATTATTTTTTACATTATTTGTTTTTACATTTATGATTGGTTTTACAGTTGTTATTTTACTAAAATAAAGTCGAGTAATCGCGTTTCCATTTTAGTTCATTTCGAATAGAAAAATAATTTAATATTCAAATTTACCTAACAATAAATACCTAACAATATTTAGTTCAAAACACCGAGCGAATTCTGCTGCCCACAGAGCTTATTAGTCAATATAAATTTAAAACTTTATATGAATTGTTGTTGGTGACTTCACTCCGTTTTATAACAAAAAGATTGACTGCATAATTAGGTTCATTTAAATGTTTATCATAGGATGTGTAGTGTGACGTTTGGAAATATTTTTTAACAGTTTCAATTGAACCGTCGTTTTTAACAAGTAATGTGTGGGCAAGTTCACATTTATTGATATTACAAACTTTGTCAAACTGTATAAACTTCAGGAACAGATTAGTCACCTTAACATTTTTGTAGTCAAGACAAGTCAAGACTGTTTATTATTTTTAGGTTAGGTTTCAAAGTATTTGGAATACATTCTAGTAATTTTATCAGAGATTGTATTCTTTATTTTATATGATGTGTTTAACTTGTATTCTATTATTAATTTAATTATTTAAATAATTTTTGATTAAGTATGTGTTGATTTACTTAGAGAATTGTTAATTGAATTTAGAATAATAAGGATTATATTTGTTGTTTCATTTTAATTTTTTAATCAGTTTTTTATGATTATCTTTCAGTAACAGTAGCTACTGAAAATGTAGGTGGGTAGCTAACTTTACTAAGCGTGTTATCGATATCGAAGTGTGCGGTAACAAATTTTTAAGAGAAACGCTACTTGGGATCCTCTCAAATCATAAATTAAAAATAACGGAGACTTCGGTTACAAAGTGGAGTAGAAGATTGAAGTGGATTAAGTGGATGACTGGAAGAGGATTTCAAAGGGGTGGACATAAGAGATTCGGTGATAATTAAATGCCGGTTTCAGAGACGGACTGGGGTGGTTTTGGATTTACTGGATTGATATGCTACGACAATTACATAACGCTCGGCAGGTGCAGTTACGTAAAAGTTGTACACGTTTCTCGGCTGCAGTGTCTCCGTCAAGGCCATGCACTCACATAGCTTCCAGACTATTTGAGTAGGTCTACTCTTAACTTCCTTCGAGTACGCCGTCAAAAAAATGAAAAATTATTCTGGAACTTCTGCGGGGTATAGGGGTCTAAGGCCGACTTAGAAGTTAGTTACACCTGGCAATATTGTAGAGTGCGGATCAAGTGATTGTTGCGGACTAATGGAAAGTAATTATTGTGTTATAATTAGTGCGGTACTCTAATAGTTGACATTATTACTGCGTGTGGGCAAATTTATCTCGAATTATTGTATGAGGGTACCTTGTTGATTTCAAATTGTTATTTGTGATTAATTAAAGCTGGTAATCAGTGACTTCACTGGTGTCTGTATTTTGTTTCCAGAGTACAATACGACGATCCGTGAGATCGTCGTAACAGTATTGTCTTAACAGACATATGGGACATGTAAAAGCAGCCCCTACCACGAAACACATGCCACAACGATACCAAGTAAATATTGAACATAGAATCTCTTACCCAGTCTAGGTCCAGTTATCCAGTCTGCTTCAACACAGCCGCATTAGTTCTGTGATCAGGACACACATCCAGCGATATCAGTCTAATAAGATGAGTTACATTAATTAAATTATGTCGACTTTTTGAAGTGTAACTTCTGGGTGGACAACTTTCAACGATAAGGTAATCTTTTTACGAGTTGCTTAATAAATTTCATAGTTAGTAACGAATTTTTAATTTCTTAATATACTAACTGTTATTTAATTAGTTAATTGTTTAAAAGCTCAAAATCAGTTTTTCATTTTAAAGATAATGCAATATAGCATTAAAAATTTATTTGAAAAGTAAAATAATATACCAAATACATGACATATATAATGGATTAATTCTTATTTTGTAGGTACTACAATTTATAATCTACACACCTCCGCTTTCCGTATGCTGAGGTAATTAAGTTTTCCTTGTATACAGTTCACAGATCTTCAGACTTTATTTGAGTTCCGTACGATATACAAGTACGGTGACATTCCGCTTAAACTCTTTAATTTTCCCAGTTGATGACGTCAAGGATACGCACTATGATTGGGTGGATTCACAGTCCGTCCATTTTCGTAAATATATAATTAAGAATGTCTGTTTGGAACATATTACAAAACAGACGGGGTAAAACATTACCAGGTTTCAATAAAACCTTTCAACTTCAAAACATTTTGAAAGTGAAATGTATAGGCAATCGATCTGAGGAACGTTTAAATAAAACGTTCGAATACCAAGACCCGAAAAGTGTTATTTAAATAAAGTGTTCTAAAAACACCGAAACTAACGTGAAAACTGTTGTAGGCTTACTTTGAATATGTAATTGACACTTCTAAGGGCACATTTTCCACTTATATCATATAATCTAATATGAAAAGACGATCGTTTTAGTAGGCCTAAGCTATGAAACTGTAATTCATTCTATAATCTGTTTTTTTTTGCTTACCTTGGAACTGTTCCCAACACGCCTAATGGCAAATTTTAAATGTATGTCATGTGACCTAATGTTAATAGGAGACCACTTTTGAAATCAATGCTAATTAATTCATCTTTACATGATTTCTTTGTTTCTATATGGTAAAAAATGTCTTAACTTTGCCACGTTGTTGTAAAAAATATTAAGTCCACTTGATACTATTTACCTCTAAAAGAATCTAAATGAAAAAAATCTAAATTAAGTCCCACTTAATATCATTGACCTCTGACAATACTACGAAGAAACCAATGTTCACACACCAAATAGAAAAGTACTACACAGCAAAGTTTTTCACAAACATATATATTCTACGATTCAAGTACATGTTTCAATACTTGTTTGATATTATAATTTTTAAATGGAGGGGTAATTTTAATTATAGGTAATAAGGGTAATTTACAATATGAGTAAAAGTACAGTTTAAAATTGGGTTGTAAATGAAGGAGACACTTTTTGATAGGAATTCTTTTGATAGTCACCTTTTATAAGAAAATATAAAAAATTTTTATAAGGAAATATTATTCTTTATCCAAAATTTATAAAATTTTGCATACTTTTTGGCCCTACCTGTGCTAGTATATCGTTCAACAGATCCCCATCGTTTCGATTTAATCTTTTCAGTTCCATCCATGGCTATTTTTAAAAACTATTAAGTGTCTTCTTTATTTCTTCTAGATTTCCGTAAATGCACTTGCTGAGCTGAGTGATATACTTCCACGGGCCAACGATGTTAAAAACCGCAAGTTTCGTCGAATCAAATGCTGTAACTCTGAATTCGTCTCAGTCTTAGGCATCCGCAATCAGGAAATATTTTAAAGATTTTTTCCAGTCTTTCAAGAATTTTTTCACTCTTATTAGCGATCCAATAATGAGTGAATCTGTCCAAACTATATGCGTTATTCTTTCATTAATCTTTTTCTGTTTTAGTTACACAAGTAGCACGTCGTACCTTGTTCAACAAATCGCATTATATATTGTTCTTTTCCACTTAATAATTAGAATGTTAACACATTCCAGCGGCACAACGTGTCCATCACTTTGCATCCATCATTTCGCAATAAGTTAAACTGCTTCGACTTACTCTTTTTTGAAGGGGAAAACTTCTTCTGATCAGAAACGGAAACCTAAACGATATACAAAAATCGTACAAACTGTACGTTGTTTTGCGTTCAGTAGGAAGGCTTCTGCACAGAAACGTTGGAGTACAGTAGTTATAGTTAATCAAGAGTGTGACAAACACGATATAGTAATTTATGCTAGGGATGACCGACTACATTGGATTGCAGAAACACACCGGGCTTACGATGTTTTGCAATGCCGTTTAAGGAGAAGATTCGTATCACTTTACATTGAAACTAAGGGATTCTAATATTGAAAGTGTAATAAATAAGAAAATTTCAGCTCTAGAATATCTCTTCAAACAAATATCTGGAGAAAACATTTGAAATATTTGTTCTCTGCTCCTCTGTGATAGATCAGCAGTGCAATAACGAGAAAATCTGTGCCCAAACTCTGTGTTAATTTCTATTCACTGTCTGTTTCTCATTATACTAATGATATCCATGATGTTGGACCCTGTTTTCTTCACATTTATTAACAGTTTGACGTATTCTTCTACCAAAGCGATAAAAATAAATGCCTTCCTGCATGATGTACATGTCCAGCCAAAGTTCTTGTTTATTTAATCGTACAGTAAAGTACTACACTTAGCAGGCCAAGCAAACACTTAAATCTAACCATTTTTATCGTATAAATATATGTAGTCTTACAGCCATTCCGACGCAAAAAAGTGGTAAGTAATAGTTTCTTGTAGATCCTGTTCGTCATTTTTAGAAAAAGAATCCATATTCTAATACTACACTCGTTTTTATTAAATGGTTATGAAATATATTTTTTATGATTTGACCCGTAGACTAACCCACGTTTCTGTTACTCGGTGCTCTCAAATTTAAATGATACAAGATCTAATAATAGCTTTGAAATTTTTTGCGAATCACATAAAATTTTACGGATGTAGTAATCTAGCGTAATTTTTCTAGCGTCATTTGAAAAAATGTTTAAAAGTTTTGGGCTTCTGTGGCTGTTTTAAGCTAGTAGACTGAAAATTGAGGTTTTCTCCATCGAAGCGTAGGCTGCACATCAACAAATAAAATGGTTGTTTCAACAATACGTGATCCCTTTTTTAATTTCAAACTTATGACTCATTTCTGCTTTATTACGATTTCAGCCTTTACTTCTTTGTTATGTACACTGCCACGATCCATTTTTATACAGGGAAAAAATGTCTATATTTCAAATTGTTAAGTAAAACTAACTGGACTTTGTAAAATTGACTTTTTAGTAAGAGTTGGTCACTTTCGTTGCCTTCTTCCAATAATTTTTCATCGTTGGGTTATTTTTCATCACCCATTTTGTCAAGGTTTAAGTCTAGATTGTACTTCTTTTGCAGCTTTTGTATCTTAAAAATAATAAAAGTAGATAATTAAATAATTAAGAAATCAGACTAGACTAGTCCAGAACATGGCACTACTTATTTGCTTATTAGCAAATAAGCACGACGTAGTTGGAGTTACGGAAACTGCTAATTTAAATAACAAGATTAACTATATCAGAAATGGCTGTAATGAATCTTGAGGTCTCTACCAGAATGAAAACTTTTAAAAACGAGAAACCAAAAGTACGATTTGAAAGTAATGTATTTGACATTATGTTTGAAAATAAATGTACAACAATCAGCACGAAATAAACATCACAATATTATGTTGATCTATACGGTAGGCATTCGTTAGTCCGATATGAGCAGAGAGAGTGAATGATAAGATATGTAGTGTGTAATATTCTCCGCACACTTTTGTGACCGCAAAGGAAGCAATAACGTCTCGTCCCGTAAGCAGTAAACTATTAAAATACCGATTCAGTGCTTATAAATAACTACCGCGTTTTCGACACGTTTCCTTAACCAGCTTGGACACAGGAAAATTTGTAGACATTAACCGATCCATAACACTTCCGCAATTACTATAAGCGGCGTTTAATTTATTTGCAACTGCATGCACGCACCCACCCACACACACACACACACACACACACACACACACACACACACACACACACACACACACACAAGCAATTATAAATGCATTTATAGAAAATATAAAACTAGGCAGGAAATCGTTAGAAAACCCAGTATGTGTTCCTATATAAGCCCGGCAGGTGGCTGTGAATGATTAGTTGCACGAAGTCCTACAGTTAGGACATACACATAGCGATATGAAAGCTAAGGTGAGTTACATTTGTCATATTGTCAATGTAGATAACGTGAAAGCAGTCTAAGTTATCACACACACTTAATAGGACACATCACTTAAAAGTTATGTGAAACATACTAGTAAAAGATAAACTAATCGTTTTAAATAAATTATATCAAATCCTTAATATTATCAACAAGTTGGTTAACTTCAACTAATTGTTAATTATTTAAAAGCTAGAAACGTATTGTTTTACTTTAAAATAATTAATTACAGTATACAACTATTTTAAGAAATATAAGAAAAAAACAAATTTATGACTTACGAAAAGATTATTTCTCCTCTTGTGCTAAAATGTTTAAGCTATTGTCCAGTTTTCCGTACATTTAGTTAATAAACGTGTTCCTTTTTATACCATTCTACAGATATTTAGGTTTTATTATTTTCGGCATACGATTCACGCAAGGGGTCTTACACTAACATAGGCTTAGACAGGTCTTAATTTCTTCAGCCCATAAGTTGAGCCTCCAGTAGGTTTGGAAAGACCTACATTCTTCTCATTTTCGTAAATATTGTGATACCGGAACCAAATGTATAACAATAACAGGATCGGCGTGACCCGGACGGGAGGATACTTTAGCAGATTCAAATAAAATCTGTCCTTATGATCAGATATTAAGTACATTGTAGGACGAAAAAGTCGGAACATACCTAAAACTTTAACGTTCGAGAATGGTAGAATACACCAGGCTTAAGAACTTCATTTGTTATTGCTGTCCTGAGTAGTCATAACAAACACTCACGCGTGCTCGCGCGCGCGCGCGCACACACACATACACACACGCAAAGCCTAATGCATAGGCCTATTATGATGGTGATGTGGTGATAAAAATATACAAAGTATTATAGACGTAAATGATTAAAATCAAATGTGAATGTAAATGATGGAGAATTTATTAGGTAGGTAGCAGATTAGGAACCACCAACCAGTTACTAATCGAGAATCGTATGTACGGTTGAGTTTCCAGTCATAATTACCATTCTCACAGACTTGCCAGCTCGTATACAGGTTAGCACAGAACTACCACCATCGAAATTACAACATGTAACTCCCACGCGTCAACATTTCTCCCCTGTTTTCCCCCTACGGCCACAAATGAGGCTAAGTTATTCCTTTATAAACATTTTGTTTGTTGCCATCGGGCCTCGTGTAAATCGAATTCTATGTCAACGTTAGTAGACTCTGTGATGTTGCAGTGCTACAGAGGGAAGCCCAACGCTAGCTACTCCAGCAGGGGGGGGCTACCGAGAAACAAAGCGAGGTTCCCTACAACCGTCTTCAAAGTAAACCTAACTTGATTATAGTTTTATGGATAAACTAAAAACGTTGAAAATTTTATCCACCTTCAAAAATGAAAATACAATATTCACACAAATTTCATAACCTCGCGTCTCTCTCTCTCTCTCTCTCTCTCTCTCTCTCTCTCTCTCTCTCTCTCTCTCTCTCTCTCTCTCTCTCTCTCTCTCTTTCTTACACACACACACACACACACACACACACACACACACACACACACACACACACACACACACACACACACACACTTTATTTCTTGTCAAAATTTGGCAATTAACTGTTTTGTAATCTTGTTTCAGTTTGTTACCACAGCCTTAGCGGCTCTGCTTGCGTTCAGTTGGACTAACGGCGAGAAGTTCGTAATCAGGCCAAAAGCCGTTGAAAGTAAGAATCGAGAAAAAATGAAATTATCATCTCTCGCAGACAGAGGCGAATATACAGGGTTTATTGGCACAGACGTTGTTCACCAAGGTAAAGTACATGACGGAAGAGTATTAAGCGTAGGACTGGAAGATTACGGAGGCGGATATGAAGTCTACGAACACGATGGCTTTGGCAGCGGTCGTGGCGGCAAACTGGGAAAGGTAAATAAATTGGGTGAAACTCTGAAAGGAGCTTACAAAGGTGAATATGAGGAGTTCAAGGATGGAGGTTTCAGTCTTGGTCACAGAGATGAACTACGAGAAGGAAGTAGATTAGGCGGAGGAATGGAAGGAGATTACAAAGGTGAATATGAGAAATTCAAAGGTGGAGGATTTGGTCTAGGCCATGAAGACGAACTAAAAGAGGCAATTGGATTAAGCGGAAGAATGGAAGGAGTTTACAGAGGTGAATATGAGAAATTAAAAAACGAAGGCTTTGGTCTTGGTAATAAAAATGAAGCAGGAGGAGGGAGCGGATTAGGAGGAAGAATGGAACTAGATTACAAAGGTGAATATGAGAAATTCAAACACGGAGGATTTAGTCTCGGTCATGAAGATGAACGAGGAGGGGAAAGTGCTTCAAGCAGAGTACTGGAAGGATATTACAAAGATGAATATGGGCGACTCGAAGATTCAGGCTTTGATAGCGGTTATGGTGGAAAAATGACAGGGAGAACTAGACTGAGTGGAAGATTCAAACGTAGTCACATGGAAGATACCCATAAACCAGCAAAGGTCCCAGTAGAAAAATCAATTCCATAATCAAAGAAACGATCAACAAAATTGCCAATTCTATAAAAGACTAATAAAATTACCGATCAAAATCCCTTATACTTTAAGGGATCCCTTATGCTTCCCTTATACAATCTGGTACCCACGAAACAGCACCCACAAGTTTGAGGATAGTACCATGGTTATCGGAAGCGGGTCTGGTAGTGGTGTGAAGGTTGATTAAGAGTCTGACCTGCTTCTCATTATCACTGGATTATTTAAATTCCTGTCTCTACTATTCATTAGTGTCTGTTATCGCTTTATACTGTTTCTTCTCTAGATATTTAATTAAATAAAATAGCGTTTATATTCTATTTATTGTTGTAAGTATGTTGACATAGAAATAAAATTATTACACTCGATTCTTTTATTTTGCAATTATTTACACTTAAAACTAAACTGATTTATTCATACTAAAGGTACTGCTGAAGTTTATCAAATGTTACGGAGACTACAGAAGCCCTTGCAGTAAAAGGATGCTAATGGTTACTATTCTCAACTCTGTTATCGCGGTACAGACCTTTATTGGTCATCACCCCGTTGTCTTACCTCCTCGACAAAGTACTGAGACCACCGCCATAGAACTCTACGGATTTTATGGTTGGGGGAGGGGGACTTGTCAACTAAGGCCTTTAGTCCAACGACTTCGATCAGGAGCATTGCTCGTTATCATGGTTGGTTCTCACCTATATGCTAGCTTAACCGTGAAAATAGAAATTCTCACACACACACACACACACACACACACACATGAAATATAACCCGTCAGAGCCGATACAGTAAACGTGCTGCTTTTAGGAAGGACAGAGTTCTGTCTATTGCTAACTATTTATTTCCGAGGTCCTTTTTCATGCTGCCTTTAGCCCCACATCTACATTTGAGTTCGGCAATACACTATAGTTTTCAGTTATATGTTTCGCCATAAGTGCGTGCCCCGCCACAAGTGCATGCTGTTGTTCTTGTCCTACTGGAGGTAAATAGACGTCAGGTTCGTGTGCCAAATTCACAGTCTGGTGATACAAATTTGTTCCCGACGACTGTAATCGCCAGCCAGTTGCGGACAAATCTGCTTCCCTGCAGAAAGTGTTACCCTCCCGTGAATCCGTGTGGGTTGCCACATATTAATAATGGTGGTGGCGGCAGCTACCTTTGAGTTCTCAGCTTGTATGGCAATAGCATAGACTTCTGGGTTGTCTCCAGCGCATCACCCTCGATCGCTCTCAATATCTACATGGCCCGGACACCAAAGAAAAATAAAAAAGCTAGGTTTCCTAGTGCATGGAATACTGCCAGTATCTGTTGGAATAGCTGATCTATTGTGGCCGGTTTGTGTAAGACAGTTGGAAAATTCAGTGGATCCGTCGAGATAACAAATGTCCTTTCACCTCGGTATTGAAGAGTTTGCCACACTGCAGAGATTCGGTAGTGTTTACTCTCCTCGCCTTCGGCAGTGTCCATTAGGAGGTGGCACTTTCGACGACAAACGTACTACCCACTCCGCTCTCCATCTTGGAATCCTCAGTGTACACAATGGTATGTGCTTTATCATATTCCTCCAGTACTAAAATTAAAAGGAGTTATTTAGTTGATGTTTAGTTGACGTGAACAATTTCTTGCTTCTACTAGAACATCCAGCTGGTAATGTGGTTTGCAAAGCAGCCAGGGCGGCACATCCCAAGGAATGTGTCCTTGGATGTTGTAACGCCGGGCTATATCGAGTGCACACATACCGGCAGCGTACAACGGCGATTGTATATTCTTGTAAGTCTGTTGTTCGCAATAAGTGGTCGATAGCAAATGATTAAAATATAATTTTAACCACATAGCTCAGCAACAGTAATTGATGCCTCAGATGTAAACACGTCATTCCTGCTTCACGATATAAATTTGCGCTGTTACTACGAATACCTGTGTGGCACAGCGCAACCCAGCATTGTGTACAGCGCTCACTGACCGGCTTAACAGTACACCACACACCTATAATCATTTTCGTATATCACTAATCTGGTGTACAGGCGCAACAAAACCCCTGCTCCCCAGTTTATTTTGGAGATGCACTTAATTGCATTTAATGAATATTTACCAGAGCATATTTTAAGCAATAAACTAGGCGGTACTAGTGCCGCCTAGTGGCAGGTATTAGTGCCGGAGCCGAAAAGTGA
Source organism: Magicicada septendecula (assembly GCA_034769895.1). Classification (NCBI taxonomy): domain Eukaryota; kingdom Metazoa; phylum Arthropoda; class Insecta; order Hemiptera; family Cicadidae; genus Magicicada; species Magicicada septendecula. Next base: position 233,045,633 of record CM068373.1, read on the forward strand.
GAAAAAAGGGGAAATCACGAAGGCGCGTTTGCATTTGCGTATATTAGCTTTCAGCATTGTCTGTACTTATTGAATATTACATAATTAATATATCATAATTACATAAATCCATTTGAGTGTTTGTGGTGTTTTTTTTTTAAATTTCCCTAAGGTCTAAAGCATTTGTGTCCATTTTTACAGTTAATTTCACGAGTAAAGAATGAACATGATCATAGTCAAGTTAAATTCTAATTACAAAGTTCTCAATATTATATAAAAATCACACACACACACACACACACACACACTGGTTGGTTTAGTGCCGCCTAGTGCAAATTCCTTAAAATAGCTTTCTTATGCGACTTCCACGTTGAGTGTCTGTCAATAGTTAATTTGCTTTTAATACTGCTGTCGACCATCGTTTATAATAAGGATTGGGTTTGGGTGGCTTCCTCGCTCTCGACAGAAATAGACACACGTTGTCTCTGTGGCCGAGAAAGAAAAACCTGTACTTTTAGCATTTTCAATAATAGTGTCTATAGGTCATCACATTTTCCGTTTGAGCATTCCCTTTGGTTTAGCCAAGCAAACAGCGCAAGATCGCCAACATAGAAGCACTTTTCAACTGATGTTTCTATACCCTCAAGGATCCCGATGTTCGCTATAGTAAAAAGCTCGTCGCTCTGCGAAGATCCTTGCTATATTCCATTTTCCAGCTCGTGTGTGACGGGTTTCCGAATACGGAAAGTCCTGTGCCTGAAAAAGCTGGAGGTAAATTTGGGCACGTTACCTCTGAACCACCAATCATGTAACTGTTTCACGGTGTTATATCCCTAAGTTTTATCGAATGGTTTCTCCAAATCGAAGAATACTGACACAATGTGTTTTTCTTCTATGAAACTGTTTTGAACTGCGTTCTCCCGATAAATCAGATCATCAGTACTAGAATGTTGCTTCCAGTACCCATACTGGTGTATAATCAATAAGCTCTGTTTTTAAGACACCATGTGAGCCTGTTGTTAACCAGCATCTCTAATTTTCCTATTCAGCACGTCAACGATAGTGGTCAACATTTCTCTACTTTAAAGGAATCCTTTCCAGATTTCAGAAAAGGAATGATGACCATCCCTGTCTATAGTTTCGAATAGTCCTCTTGCGTTTATATTGTGTTATAAAATGCCAGTAGTGTAGTCATTCCCATCCAGCAGTCGACGAGTGTAATGCTGTAAGCAATATCGCCTAGTCCTCTTGCAACATAAATATCAGACTGTAATTTTCTCGTTGTGAAAGAAACTTTACATATTCTATGGCCTTCAGATTCGAAGTCAAGACCTCGTTCGACTTTGTCTTTTCTTGCGAGGACATCACAAAGGCAGTTGGCTGAAATACGGACCTACGCATAACGCGCAGCCAAAGTGTCACCAATATCATCGGGGTTGTATATCAATTCACTATCGTGCTTTATACGTCTGATAGGCTTAAACACTAATGTACCAGCGATTATCCTGATCTTCTTCCACAGTTTTGTTGCTAGGGAGTCGACCTGGACATGGTCGAGACGTGGTTTTCTCAGCAGCTTGATCTTCTAGCAGCGAATATCGTTCTACGAGCGGCGGCTCGAAGTCGCTTAAAAGTGATGGGATTGTATTAGGTCAGCGCTCGTTTAAAGATCTTTAAGGCTCGCCTTCTTGGCGGCCAAAAAGGTGTGTATTCCAGCAGACCTGAATGTGTCTGTGCCAACCGCATTATTTTTACCTACTTCAGATTTCTTATTGTACTTCAATAAAGTACTTCTCAATGAATGTGTCACCGCAGGTAAAAGGCCAGTCTCTTTTAAAATACGGGATGGTGATACTGTAGATTTGACAGCTGGTACATATAGGCATACACAACTTATTTTAGCTTGATTGACTGGGCACACAAGTTTCTGCGTCGAAGTAACTGACTATTCTTAGGGTGCGTACTCCCGAATAGGAAGTGGTATAAACAAATATATAAAATTCCATTTAATTCTTGCTTTAAATGGGACAACTGCGTGATCCAGACAAATACTTATCACCGCAATTGACACATTTCATGTGCTCAGGAAGGAGTCGTCACCACGAGTCGACTTACCACAGAGTTTGAACCTGGCGGTGACTTGAACATTGAACGTGCTTGGGCATATCTTGATGTAGTGTGCCCAAAACGCAAGCACTGGAACACTGCATTGGCTGAGGGATAAAAGATCTCTCACTCAGCGTGTGAATGCCTGCCCTTATTTCTCTTGCAAAATTGTTCTATTTAAAGTTAAGACATGCGATGAAAATGTAAGCGTGATCTGGCACAAACACCATAAATGTAAACACACACACTCACACATAATTCACAAAACCATCAAAAAACTTATAGGCTTAATGCATGTCGACCGCGCAGGATCCACGGTAAAGAATTAACAAATACGTAGAGAAACTGTATATAATGTTAAATTAATTTACTCCTTCATTAATTATTGTTTCGATATTTTTTTAACGAAATTGATAAGACGCCGATATAACTGTAACTTTCTCAGCTTGATATCTGGAGAGTGTGTTAGTAATGAACAATATTCATGGCAACAATTCGCTTGCTCGGAATAATGCTAAAATTTAAAATACGGGATGACATTAATGTCGCTTTCCCAAAACTTTGTGTTCAGTTGCAGTTGGCAACACTGGACCATTCTTTTTCAATGGACGGTCACCGCGGACGTTAGATGTTCCAGGGCTTCGAAACTGTCCTCGTTCTGCCGAGATGCAGTTGGTACGCCAACACGATGGACCACCTCATTATGGTCTAGAGACGAGGAACTTTGTACACGTAAGAGCGATTCAATGAACTTATTGGACATCATGCCAGAATATAATGCAGTATTTGATTCATTTTGGGATATCTTAAATGTTGAAAAGTTGCGCAGAAATCATGATGTTTGGATGGCTCGATTGAACAGTTATTCCAAATCTTGGACATGAATCCTCAGTTGTATTGCACTATACGTATATATGTCGATAACTGACGGATGTACATTGTGACCTTACATTGTACTTTATGACGAATGTACATAATTGACCTTACTGGTCTGAAAATCGAACAGTTTTGTAAACAAACCGTTTGTATAATAAAATATAAACAAATTAATTTGTTGTAATTATTATTTTTAGGAATTTGTAGGCTGTGTGGTGTTATGTGTGTGTGTGCGCGCGCGCTACTTTTACTGTGTTATGCTCATTGAAATTAGAACGTTATTTTAAAGCATATTTACATTGACTCTCAATCTCAGAGCAAGTTAGTATTGAAATTTATATTTATAATCATATAATAATACAAACTGTTTTTTCACTTGATTACATCGATATAAAGTAATTCTCTTGCAGTTTAACCTTAGATTTAAATCTCTTGTAAATTACTTATAGTTCCAGCTGTCGCCTCTACACCAATACAGAGCTGCTTCACTTTCTTTTCAAACCAAGATGGCTGACTTCTCAAATGTGTAGCAGATTTACATTTTGGCTTCCAATTAAATGACTTTTAGTTACACTTTTTAAACCTCAGTCTATTTTATTTTTTGAATTGTACTGTTTATAGTGATTAATTCGTTAACTCACTTATATTGCACTAACGTAGTGTACGGTGTTCAATTTCGTGGTTATAATTTTCGTATTCATTCACTTCAGTGTTTGCTTGGTTATTTTTTAATTATTATCCGGTTTTTAGTTGCTTACATTTTTTATTATTTTATAACTGTCTGTTAACACAATTGTATATTTCTTCTTTTACTATCTTACTTCACTTTTTTACTTGTTTAGTTATGTTTAACGTTTTATCGTTATATTCATATAGTATTAGCAATGATAATTTATTATTTTTTCTTTATTTATAGTAACAGGATTCTTGTTCGATGTAACCTCGTTAAAGGTTTTATTGCAATCTTTCTTAAGTCCCGTTAGCTCTCATCGCCTAAAGTTTTTTTCACTTACTCATTACATAATCACTGAAACCTTATACAGTCACAGGCTACTCTAAATAACTTACTTAACAAATAAATAACACTAGAAACAAAAAAAATTACAAATAAGAAAGAAAGAAATTCGACGAAACCGAAACATCGAAGCATGATAATGTTTTAATATTTATTATTTAATACAAATGTTTACTATATAACAAACATTATCATGTTAAAACGACTGAGACCGAAGATTTCTAGACTGTGGAGAATCGAAAGTGTGGAAGCGTTACATTTTTCGATGACGTTACATTTTTGTGGAATGACCCCCAGCCTAAAAACATTATCATGTTAAAAGTATTTTTAATGCAGGACAGTAAAATAATATTAATGAAAAGTGTATGTATACTTTGATATAAATGTGGAACAATCAATAAGAAATGGAAAAGGAGGAATATGATTCTGTCTGTACACATTTTTGTTACCGTTATCTGACATATTATGTGTCGTATCATTCATGGTGTTCAAATGTTTAATACACATTTTGTGTCAGTCAGATTCCTTGCCAAAAATTATAATATTAGGCGAGGAAAAATTATCACTAAGTGGTTACAAGGTTCGAAACACAGAGTATTTCCAAACAGTGGTGCCAAACGTTATAAAACGTTTCCACTCATTAAAATAAAGGAAAAGTGTTTAGTAGACACGTGTCAAAAAGTGCTAATTTTCCGCCTGTATGTATAAAAAATAGTTAATGCCAAACGGGATGAGATATGGAGTTGGAATTCGGTACACACAGTAAGTTTGCCATTTCGTACAAATACAAAACAAACTAAAACGTTGTCTTAAAAACTTTACAAATGGCAGCTGATTGAAATGATTAATTTTAAATTCAACCAAAATTTGTAAATGTAACAAAAAATTGTTGATAATATAACATTTTTACCCGTACTTACTTTTATTCTTAATTAAACGGTACCTTATGTATAGAATTCGGGTAAAAAATATCTTGGGTATTACATTTATTTCATAACGAAAAACACTATCGCCTATTTTCCTTATAAGAACCCCGTATTTACATTTAAATTATGTTATCAAACACGATCAAAATTTTTTTGTTAAATCACCTTAACAACAACACCATGTTAAGACAATGACAAGTGTTAGAACAATAAAAACATTTCTTCTTAACGGAGAATACAAACTCTAGTTTTTAAATAATAAAAAATCAGTTAATTTTATTAAAATTTGATAAGATATATCTTTAAGTGTAAATCCAGCAACACTTAGGCCTAAATAATGAAGATCTACTAAGGTGTAACTGAAATAGGGACTTTGTTGTAAAATAAAGCACACACATTAAAAACATTAATTTTATTTATTTAATTAATAGACCAACAAAACAGTCGAAAATAAAATAAATAAAAAATTAATAAAGTACAATAAAAATAAAGTAATTGTAATGAAAATAAATAAAATGGAGACAACTTGAAATGTGTTTTCTGCATTAAAAATATCTGAAGACTTCTATGCTATTAGAAACTGTTTTCTTCTAGACAACCACAACAAATATTCAGTGTGACCCCCTCTTCGTTTGTAAACAACATTCCAGACGTCTTCTTAATGAGTACGGAATACGCCCGAAAATTCTGGACTGGTCCCTGGTCAATTTAAAACAATCGTCAATTCTCTCTTTCGACTGATTAGTATTGTCGATTAGTGTAGAACAAACCACACTCTTCATGCAACACTAAAGAATAGAAATCTAATGGATTTAGATATGGAGGCCACACCGACGAATCCATGTTTCTTGACAACATGATCGAAGTGAGCAGGGCGCATAAATAGTTTTCTAGTGGACTGACGGTGGTTTGGATTTGTGTCAGATTCTCTGGTATTGCCGATTGCTCTACCATACGTCAATTGCGTATCTGCAGATCATTATTTGCATAAAGTCTATCCGTCTTTCAAACTAATAACACTGACACAATGAAAACAAAATAATATTAATAACGCATTAGTACATAAAACAATTCACAATAATTCGTAAGACTGTATTAGTGATTTCAAAATTTACAACACACAATTTTTAGTATTTTGGGACTATACTTTCGTCAAAATAAATTAGTTGTTTGTTTGCAATTAAAAGAGTAACAGTGTGTGTGTGTGTGTGTGTGTGTGTGTGTGTGTGTGTGTGTGAGAGAGAGAGAGAGAGAGAGAGAGAGAGAGAGAGAGAGAGAGAGAGAGAGAGAGAGAGAGAGAGAGAGAGACAGACAGACAGACAGACAGACAGACAGACAGACAGATAGAGAACGCAAACGGTCTTCTCAATGTTTGGGTATGTTTACTCTCCTCGCAGAACTATGCAGTTCATTAACAGAACTGTACAATCAACCAAATAAATGACAATTACTTTTACACACGCGCGCACGCACACACTAGATATTTGTAGAAGATATAGTTGCTAGGAATATTTCAGATATCTCGGTTAGGGAAAGTAACCCTATATAAGTCCGAACATGGGGTATGTACGACCAGTGGCACAAAGTCCTATGAGCAGAACATACACACAGCGGTATGAATACTAAGGTGAGTCACGTTTACGAAATTTTTTATGTAATCATTTTATAACTTTAAAGGCGTGAAACCGATTTACAATTATTAGGTAAGTTTGTATGTAACCTGATTTAAATTTTGCATGTATTTTCTTATTATGGTATAACAAATTAAATAATTTTTTGTTGTTGATAAATTACAAATTAATATCTGCCAGTTAAATACTAGTCATTGAATGTTTATGTTTTTGCAATTCGCAATTGAAAAAACTCATAATTCAGACTTTAATTTCAGCTTCAAAACGCAATTACCGTTGAAAATAATCAACAGACAAAAGCCCGAGTTGGGCCACAAGCTGTCTGACATTATACAATGTCGTTAGTTTATTTGTAACGACGAAATATTAAATGATGACTGTTTTCTCAGATTCGGTCATTAAGTAAACATAATTTTAAAACATTATGTCGAATATTTTGATAAATTTTATTCTCATCATCAGGACCTGTATACGGTCAATACAGAGATAATAGGCGTACACATATAGTGAGTGTTTTTATGTGAATGTGTGTGAGTGTGAGAGTGTCGTGTATATGATACATAATGTATCACTAATAAGTGTAACTCATATATTATTATTAAGTTGATAAATGTATACAAGGGTCAATTGAAACGTTCGCGGAGCAATATCCATAGCTTAGCGATAAAAATAAAACTTTTCGTATGTTGTAAGATCGATATTTTATGTAAAAACCTGTTATTTTCCAAATATGTCTTTAAACTTATTCATTATTTACCAGCTGTTTGAAATTATTTGTCACGCTTGTTTTTAAAAATAAACTAAGTCGAACGTCTTTCTGTGATGTTTTTGTTAAAAACGTCTGTCGCAAATGGAAATTCCTAACAAAATAGTAAATGTGTTAGGAGATGCTGCGCTTTGAAAAACAATGGTATGGAAGTGGGCACTTGATGTCAACGTGGTTCTATAAGCACTAAAGACGATCCTCGCAGTAGATTCGCGAAAAATGTAACAAATCCAAATGCGGCAGCAATCTTGCCATTTTGCACTATTGTTTTTGAAGGCGTAGAATCTTTTAACACACTTACTGTTTTGTATATCCATCTTTTGGCCCTAAAACGTTTAACAGAGTATTCAGTCACAGCATAATGTTTGATTTTGTCCATTTTTTCAAACATGCGAGATAAATAAATTTCGAACAGCTTGTAAACAATGAATAAACTGACATCGATTTAAGAATTAACAGGTGTTCAGATGAAAAATAAATCTTGTAATTCACGACAAATTTTAATTCTTCTGCTAGCTATAGATCTTAGTCCGCGAACGTTCAACATTCCATAAATATACACATCCATCATACGTGTACGCATTAATTACTTCTGTACTGCCCCTATCCAAGTCGTGACGACGGTAACACAAATGTTTTGAAATTGTGTCTAGTTAATGACAGGTATTCAGGGAAAACTAGAACTTATAACTAGTATGTGGAACTTCAGGAAACTTTATTTCCTGAAGTTACCAAAATTGGATCGTTTCAAAGCGGCATGCAGCCCACCATATTGTATTTTATGATAACAATTAAAAATTATATTCCTTCTTTCCTTGTATTTTTAATTCGAAAATCTATCAATTTAAAATTTTTCTCTTACTGTATTATGAGGTCACAACATCAAGGTGAGCCGGGATCCTGACGAGAAGAACAAACTAGCAGTTTCTCATTAACTTTCTTGTAGGCCAAAATTATGTATGCCCAATGATATGAGCACCTCCCTATCCTAATGTTGAAATCCGTTGTGAAGTAATTTCCGGAAAGTCATTTTTTTAAAGTGAGTTTTAGAGTGCTAAATCCATCAGATAATGGGTACTAGAAAGTACGACCATATTTTCATTTGTAAACTTTGATAGCATTCACCTCTTATAATTGTATACCTGTAACACACACACACACACACACACACACACACACACACACACACAAATGCGCACACGTAACACATACATATCCGTGCAACACCATAAGTATTTGTTCGTCATAAATATATTCAGAGGTTATTGGAAGACACAAAGACGAAAATAAATTAAAAGCTGCGACAAGATAAGCATTTCATGTAAACACGTAAGCGTTTCGTGAAAACACAGACTGGGTTGAACATTGCTTAGCGACACAGGTGCCGTAATAACCAGATTGGAGTAGGGGGCAACAGCTTACATACCGTTTGAGATAACCAAATTCAAGAATGGTAGAGTTCATCAGATTAAAGAGTTACACTTTTTGTTAAACACTCAACACACAAGTATTCATATCCACAAAAACCAAACACATACATAATCTTGATAAAAACATGCAAATCATCATGGAAAAATATAAATACGAATATCAATTACGATAAGACAAATTACTTCAAAAAATATTATTCTTTCATAATATTACGACTTGGACGGGTTACAGATTACAAACCATTATCCAAATGCTTGGGAAGAACGTATATAAAGTAGAATTAGGTATTACATAGTATAGAATTAGATGTATAGATGAAATAAACACTTCGAGAATTGCATTCACTTTAATAAATGTACCATACCTCTTCACGCTATTTTCATATGATCAAGGTTTGGTTATTGACTCTGCTGGACATTGCTTTGTTTCAGTTGATCGTTACTGCCTTAGCGACTCTACTTGCGTTGAGTTTGGCTGAAGATGAGAAGACCTCCGCAAACGGGCAGAAAGCCATCGCAGATAAGAAACGAAGTAAAAGGGGATACATATCCTTCGGACATAAAGGATTCAGTGACAAAGACTTTGCTTACAAAGGTGAAGTAAAAACCGGAAGTGGAATTAGCAGTGCACCCGAAGGTGATTACGGAAGTGAACATGACGTATTAAGAAATGGAGTTCTTGGTGGCGATCATAACGTTGAAAACGGAATGGGAATTAGATTAAACGGTGGGCTGGACGATTACAAAGGTGAACATGAAGAACTCAAACTTGGAGGGTTTGATTACGATCACAACGGTGAAAGGGGAATGGGAATTGGAATGGGTGGAGGAATGGAAAGAGATTACAAAGACGCACATACGGGATTCGAAAAAATAGACTTTGGTGGGGTTGCCCAGGAAGGGGGAAGTGAATCGGGTGAAGGACATACACACACACGCACCGAGCATGTAAAAACAGTCATTATCACAAAGAAAGTGCCTGTATCGTACCCCATACTGATTGAGAAGAAAGTCCCGTACACAGTCAAGGTTCCTGTTGATAAACCTTATACTGTCCATGTACCCAAACCGTATCCAGTAGTTGTTGAAAAACCAGTACACGTACCTGTCAAAGTCCCAGTACCCCATCCTTACCCAGTTACTGTAGAAAAGAAAGTACCGTATCCAGTTGAAGTGCCCGTTCACAAACCATACACAGTACACGTACCCACACCGTACACAGTAACTGTCGAAAAGAGAGTTCCCTACACGGTTAAGAAACCTTATCCAGTTCCAATCAAGGTGCCCGTGGACAAACCATACCATGTAAACGTCATTGTGCCAAAACCAGTACCGTACCCAGTTCATAAACCTTACCCAGTTCCAGTCAGAGTACCAGTCGATAAGCCTTACCCGGTATATTTTTCAAAGCCATACACTGTTCCTATAGAAAAACCTGAACCATATACCGCTGAGAAACCATATCCAGTTCTAATCAAAGTACCTACTGAAGTACCGGTGAAAGTACCGTACCCAGTAGAAATTAAGGTCCCTGTCCACATTCCGAAATGCCATCATTAACACCAGGATGGTACCAGCGATGTCGAGGCAAGTCTGGTGGCGGTGATGGTGGATCTGGAGGCGGAGGTTCATTTCATCATCACCGACAGATATAGATCATTGTAAACAGTAGTTTACTTGTAGATAACACTTAAAAATAACAGTTTACTTAATGGATAGTTCCAGTTTTTTCTAGACATTTTCATATAAATATTTAATATAATGAAATTAATATTTCTGTATTACTTGTTTTTGTAGCTTTGTTTTCATACAAATAAATAATTAACAGCACATTTTTTTGTCAGTTTACTATTACATACATTTGACGCCCAGCTGATCTGTCCGTTTTATGTGTATTGGTGAAATGAATGATGAAATATCTAATTAATTGATAACTATGAAGGTAATGGTAGAGATGAAGCCACGCGAGGTACCAGTAGCGTGGCGTCCATTTAACCGCTGTTGCCGGCAGCAACAGTACTGGGAATAAGAGAAAATAATACTAATTATATCACAGAATAAATACTTTAGATATTGAATAACTTGAAATCCGAACATTATTGGAAGGGAAGCTTGAAGAAAAGCGTAGCATTGCTTTCGAACTGCTGGGCACTTGCACCGTCTTATGTTGCCCGCTCAGAGATCGGGAAAATTTTACTGCTTACGGTCATTGACCTCGTAATAGTTGTCACTGTACAAACTGTGGATGGGGAACAAACACTCGTCCGTCCAATGTGTTGCCGCTGTATAAACCGGCAAAACGCTCAGTTAGCAGCTATGTTCGTTTTCGGAACTGACGTGCAGCAGATATTACGTACCAATCTGTGTTTCGTTCGTTTAGTCATCTGTTTCTCTGACTTATACTGTGTAAGTATAATGAGTGTCAGAATCCGTTCAACCGGAACCCTCTTCTTCTCTCAGCGAATGATAAAATTGCTCTAAAAAGAACACTTGGTAGGGTACAAGAAAAAATTTGAATTAATTTTTAGGTTAAGCTGTAGGCCTATTACAACCG